>LKNJ01002979.1:0-57423 GCA_002120245.1 Maccullochella peelii | reverse complement strand
ACATATATATATATATATATATAAAAAATGCAGTGTTTTTGTCCATACATTATCAGTATTCAGCTGTGTCATCTGGTCTAATGCGACCAACAAGTGTCTGTCAAGTTCCACATGAAAACTCTTCACATTAAAAATGAACTGACACCCATCCCCCCACCCTTTCCTTTTCACCCCTTTTCCTTTCAGAGACTGTGGAGAGATGAGCCTATTGATTTCTCATCATATGCTGTCATGTCAGGTTACAACATCCGCTTTTACTACACCACTACTGACATCCCAGTTGTTGACTTCCAGTGTCTTATAAAAGGGATTCACTCAGTTGCTTGGGGAAGGAAGCTTTTTTTTTTTGAAGGAGGTGGATCCGACAGATTTTTAAATCTAGAAATCCAGCATCCACCACACCAATCCACTGACCAAACCGAACACTGATATTTGAGGATTCTGCAAAAAAATGTCTTCGTGCAATTCTACTCAAAGTCTGCATTCTTATGTTAAGGTATACGTTCACATTTTCTCAAGTGTGTCTTAAAGCAATACTCAAAGACCAAAGTACATTACACAGTGAGAGCTATTGGTTGGCGCCATCATTTCTCCTGTCCATACTGGCCGTGAAGGGACCCCTTCCTAGTGCAACTGATGATTGAGACAAAGTAATGGGAGACAAAATCCACAGTCCTTGCTTACTGTGGATATGCTTACCAAAAATTCGGCTGAAACCAACATGAGGTTTTGTTAGTCTGAGTTAGCCAAATCAAGTGGGTATCTGCCAAAGTTACAGTCTTCTGAGTACACAATTCCCCCTTTGTGTTTTTTCAGACACTGTTTCCTTGCTGAGCTGCAGTACCGAGAACAAAGAGCAGCTTTTGAACTGACTTTGGAAGATACATACTTGATTTTACTAACAAACACTGCTCCTAGTCGCATATTGTCTTCATCAGAACTCCAGAACGTATTTTTGCACAGAACAAGGACTGTTGATCTTGTCACCTATCTCTTGAACTATGAAGAGATCACTTAATGGCTAACATCAACATAGGGAATGATTACAGCAATCAATACCTCTTACATGAGAGACTTTGATGAATTGATGAAGTAGTTCTTGTCCTGGCACAACTTTGAATGCAGATATTTGTCAAAGCAGCCACAACATCTTTTACTGTACATTCCTCGCAATAACAGAAAAAAGACAGCATGTAAAGGGTTTAAAAGAAACACTTAACAATGGTCACTTTGTCTTGTGACATTATGACTAAAGTTGCAAGGTCTCTCCTCGTGCCATTATATGCTTGGGTGTAACCTTGCCACATTCTCTTACCAAATATATTTGTCCATCCGACGCCCATCGTTTCCAGTGTATTACAGTATAAACATACATGTGTATCACTTGCTCACAATATAATTACTGATGTCAGTGTTGCATCTCATCAAACTTGTCAAGAGCCAGCCAATATTAGAAGTTGGACGAATCGACATAAAGAGCTGGTGGCACTAATTCTCAGCGCCCTTTGCAGAAGAGGGCGCAATTAAAAGAGCTCCAGTCAAAGCTCAAATGGTGGAAAACAAGGTAGGAAATGTGATGGAAATATGACATTTATGTTTGTTTCATGTATTCATTTGAGGAATGTTAGTCTCCTCATCAGTCCACACGGATCTGTCATTTTTCGGAAACTCCAGTGGTCACATGCTTCACATACGTCATGATTTGTCTGTTACATCGCACTTTGCTGCATTTTGCTTTAATCGATACACCAACTGTTCCACCTCAGCCAAGCGTAACTTTTTTTTAAAGCAATATTTACATAGGCTAATTGCTAATCGCCAGTTGTCATTTGATTACACTCCCACACTCCCCTAAATGAGCCTTAATAGCACAAGTGCTGCAGGAAAGGCTGTACAGTGATACTTTTTCATTTTTTTTCTTTCCTTACAATAGTCTCTCTGACAAAGAAGACAGAGAAGGACTCCAGCTATGCTAGTAGTGCTCTGACACAGTGGAAACGAAATGGCTTTTGGGCACACAATCTACCCGAGAGGACCAGCAATGTTGAAAGTACAGAATAGATATGGATTAGCTGTTCCTACTATGTTTCTGAATTACTTGGCTGCCAGAGACACACACATCACTGTGCCAACACCCATGTATCATTCTTACTGAAGCAGCAGGAGTATTTTCATTACCCAAGGCTGATTGTCTGGATATTTCTTTATCAGGGTTGTTCCTCTATAAGTAACATTATGTCCACCAGGAAAGGTTAATACTGATCTAACCCCCGACTATTACACAATTCTCTGTACAGCCAGTGTCACGGTGTGGACTCTTTGTTGTTTTCCAGTTTTGGTCTTGTCTCTTGTTCTCGCCTCGTGTCTCCACCCTGAGTGTTTTCACCTGTGTTTAGTTACCCACCTGTGTTTGATTACCTTGTTAGTCTCTCTCCTTTATAAGGCTGTGTTTTCCCTTCATGCCCCGTTGAGTCACTGCTATGTCGCGTGTGCGTGCTTGTCTGTGTTCTGTGGTTTTCGTGTCCACTCCTGGTTCCTGTGTTGTTCTTCGTTGAAGTACCTTTTTGGTATTTGGCCTACCTGTGTTGACAGCATTTAAATAAAACTGGAACCTGCCTTCAACTTCCACCATTGTCTGCGCTTGGGTCCTCTCTCCAGTAGGCCACGTAACAGCCAGGTGTTCTGTGTGTGCTTGAATTGCCTTTATTCCATCTTCTTTTTGACTTGTAAGGCAAAAAAACAGCGATCCTCAATGAACACAGGAATCGAGCAAACAATTGTGAGGTGTATTGCCTGGTTCTCTAATATAACCAGCAAAGTAACGTAGCTCTAAATCACTTGTGGGCTCTTTAAGACAACACTGTTAGTGATGGACTGAGATATCAACGCTAAGGAAATATTCTCTATTAACTTTAAATATAATGACTTTAAAAGTGGGGCACTTACAAGTCATGCCAGGCCTAAATTTAACACAAACCACATGTCAGTTTTTCATAACTCCTCTTTGTTTCCCATTTAACAGGTCTATATAAGAAGGTGATAACACAGAGGACAGCTGGCAAGCTGTTGGTGTTAACTACAACATTACCCTTTACTCTGCCAGCTTACACAGAAATTAGAATTCAGTGTTTTAAGTAATCAAGTTAATTGCCTTGCTCATTGTTGATGCAAGTGAGCCACTTACTTGATATGAGAGGACAGGTTGAGAAATACCAGCACTGCTATCTGCACGGCTTAGTTTAGATTTCCAGCTTCAAGTCTTGTAGCTGGGCATCTTAAGTAACCATAGTAACTAAGTAGCATACCCAGTTAGAAGAAAATGTGCATTTCAGAATATGCCAACCATGACTGAGGAGGATATGTTTTATGGAAAACCTACACTGTAAATCAAACGACTACCAAACACCAAGCTTCCAAACCGAATAGTGCACCAGTGCTTTTAATGAGAAAACAAGTCTATAGCATTGCTAGCAGTCCCACAAGGCCTTAATACTGAGAACAATGAATTTTACGGCAACTGATCCACTAGTTGACATGACATACCAACTGACCGACACTGCCTTCCTGACAACCATGACAAAAATTAATGCTTCCTCTCTGCCGTTATGTGTATTTTTAAAAAATTACAAAAATAACCACAATAATACATGATTATTATTATAATTTAAAAATGTGCTGCTTAAATACAACTTTACGTACAGTATATACAATGTCATGGAAAAAATTCAATGTACAAAGTAAGAAACCTTTAAATCATTTTCTTCCCACACTTAAAGACTAACCTACATCTTGAGTTCAGATGGCCAGGGAAAGGATTCAGGATTAAGAATCAATTTTAAGAGTAATGGCATTATCAAATCTCCCACCGGACCACTGCAGTATAATTCTCATGTTGTACAATATATACACTGTCACCTGGTAATGTGCACAGCATTACGTCAGCCACAGACTATAAATCCCACACCTGCTCCCTGAAATCTCCTGCCGCCTCTCATTCTACACACCGCTGGCTCATGTGTCAGCCGGCTCAAAGGAGCTGCTGTATGTTTAAATAGACAAACCTCAGTTTTAGGCTTCTTTCAAACAGCCTCTTGGAGCATTCTTCAACAGCCGTGTGGGGCTAAAAAGCCAAGCAGATTAGAGGACTGATGCATCAACAAAACATCTTGATGCAGACAAATTCCTAAATCCTTTAGACAACAGATTAAAAAAAGCTGTAGTCTTTTGTCATTGTGTGTCGAAGGAACAAGCAACATTGCTACACGTAGCAAGAGCTTTGTGAGGAGGGATCAGCAGAGGGATGAGTTTTATTTGGAAAGGTCAGGCCACCTGCAGGATACCGAGGGAGGCGAGGATAAGGGGAGGAGTAAAGATATTGTCGGTAGAAACATGAGTTGATTCCAATTTATAGCTGTCATTCTGCATCTGAGGCAGCAGTGATGCTGCAATATGAGAGCCCCATACCAGGCCAGCAGGATGTCTTACAAACATAAACACACAAAAAATACAAGCATAGTGTCACGCAGTCTATTTCCACTGCATTCCCTTACACACTTAAAAACAATAGTTTGTATTTAGATGCATGGCAACTATTCACGTAGGATCTGCCGACTCTTAGCTTGTGCCAGCCTGGTGCTGAGGGCAGGGCAGAGAGACAGCTGAGAGGAGTAGCCCCCTGATCCTGCACTCTGTCAGCTGTGTATGCCTGCTGTCAGAGAATGACAGCAGGCATACACAGCTCCATGTGCTCCTGTTGTTTGTCTGGCCCACTCTTCGGGTAGGGCATGCCACTCACTGCAGCTAGCACAGAACCATTACACAATGCAATCCAGATTAGTTAGGCCACTGATGGGTAATTACGGACTGGCAGCATGCACGTTTGCCCCTGCTAGGCTACATTGAGGATAAAACTGTTAGTTCCTTGTGATGCAGTCCCTCATACTGTACAAATGGACTGAACTGTGAATGCTAATGGTACTGATGGGAGATGGAACCTCTTGATCGCATTGGTGAAAGAGCACCAACATGCAGACAAACAAACGCAGAAGTATGTCTCTCTGTGACCCAAAATTGAGACAAATTTTCAGAACTTAATCCGTGTTCTTAACAAACAGGCAATTATTTAGGCAATCACTTATTCATTTGAGCCCTCATTCTGGGATTTGACAATTATTTATACGCTTGCCTTGTCCATTTTTCTAAACAAGCTGGTGATGAAAAGGAAAGCCCAGGATTTTACTCATACTGTACACTGAGACGGCATAATTAACCTTTAGGACCCTTTACTAACGCTGGTCTGATACGCGTTTGCGCTGCGCCTTTCATTCAATTTGCGCTCGTAATCTGTGCGTAATTAGCAACTGATTTACCAAGGCTATGGCTAATTATGCTTCAGCGACTATGCCTTGTGGGATTTCTCTAAAATTAACAAGCTCAGAAAAAGAAATCAAACTGAGCGCAGTTATGCAGAAATACATATATATACTCATTAAATCAAATAACACAATTTCAAAACATTTGCTAAGGCTGTTATTAAACAGTTTTTATTTCATGTATGGGTGTCTATTACTTAGAAATAAATCAAATAAATTTGAATTGTTATTTATAAAATAGTTTGCAAAAATAATTTAGTGAGTTATTAATCAAACTTCTAAGCACATGAAAATATGGATATCTATATCTATCTATCTATCTATCTATCTATATATATATATATATCGATAGATATATATATGGAATGACAAAAAGATGCACAATAAAAGATTGCTTCTAAAACATACATGCCACGGCAATAAAGAATGTCAAAAAACTGCAGTCATCATTCAAAAATACAACTTTTGCTTCCCCTATGGTTTTATTAGACCGTATTAGTCAGTTATTGCATGCATTTTTCTTACTGTTCTCCTTTTCAAAGAAACAGTTTTTTGTACTAATTTAGAACAGCTCTTCTGCTCACTTGTGTTGTTGTACGCCCACCCTGCTGTCCAATTTTTACAGAATGCAGGTTAACAAAGATTCTCTTCCTCTAAACATTCCTTTAATATACTGTAACTGTGCAGATTTGCACCTGCTTTTTAAAGGACATTTCCCACCCAAACTGACACATACAATTACCAACATACTGTATCTCGAAATATAAAATAGCTGCTGCTGTAATAACTTTCCAGAGTTGCAAAATCCTTCCTGGATCCTATTTTATTGTCTCATCGGTACTTTAAACAACACGCACACCACACACTGTTTAATCCACGCTTAGGCCTACACCAGTGAGGAGGGGACAGACAGACATTTTACATGAGGGTATCAGCAAGCCGCCAACACTTTTGGTTGTGTGTTAGATGGTTATTCATGGTTAAAATAATATAAAGAATAAAAAAATGTGAGAACTTTTAACAGTCGCAAATTTGTTAGCTTCTGGAGAGGTTCTGTTCTTGGCTGGTTGGTGCCTTCTCAGCAAGAGTGACTTAGAAGTTATTCAATAAGACAAAAAATTAAGATAAATGATGTAATGATGACCTACACGCAGAAATGACAGTGATAATCTGATACTGGTAATGCAGAGTTTACATTTAATTGACCGCCACTGTCTTCCATTACTGGTAATCAGATGGAGAAGCTACATCCAGCAGAGTGGTGAATGCTGCAGTGAGTTTATCCTCAACTGCTGAGTTGGTACAGAAGACATGTAAATGTCAGATCCCAAATATGATCAAAGCTAGGATAAGACTCAAAATCAGACTACTAGAGTGCATGTAAATGTTCTTTGAAAATGTAATTCTACAAGCTCTCCTGAGTGGTATTCTCCTGCCTTTCTATATGAAAACTGTCCCTCCCAGCACGCATGACTTTCTATCTTTTCCAGCAGGAAGGACAGATCAGAAGATTAGAAGAGGTCTCGGCTGCTGTGACTCTGTTGGAGACCTGTGATATTGCACGCTGGCATTACTCTTTACGCTGACATGTCAAAGTAACTGAAAACTTTGAAAACTAATGTATAAACATATAAATGACTGCTTTTTAAGAAGGTATCCCACAGCCTGGCATGGGCAGAGTCAAAGGCTCTGCTTTCCAAGGCAGCTTTTCCAGGAGTCAGCAGAGAATGAAATGTACGAGGAAATTTTCTTTACATAAGATTCCAAAGGCTGAGCAGGAAATGAGTTTGGTTAACTCCCTAGGATTTGCATATTACTATGAATCGTTTTAATGGCCATTAAACTCTTCATGCCATTTACCACAGCAGACACATAGTAGTTAATCACCATCTCTTTATAGCACCCCCAACGCTAGTAAGCACAGACAAGGTGTGCTGGTCAACCCTTGGTGATCACTGAGGGATCATCATGCGTGTCCTCGGTGTCAGCTCCGCTCCAACTCCGTGTGGGGCAACATGTTCAACACAACATACATCTTCACACATTTTACACTGCATCTATGTGGCTTCATATTAATCTTAATTAAGTATGAGGGTAACAGAGCTTCTGTTGCTGGAGCTTAGTAAATGAGGCACTCAGGGTATACGTCCATAGTGAGACAGTGATCTTTTTAACCCAGGTACCAACACCGCAGCTTGTTCTTTTTCAAAGAGGAAAAAAAAAAAAATTCTATAGACCAGAAAATGGAATAAATCATATACATCTATGATGCATAAGCATAGGGCTGAATTTTGGTAGTGGCCAAAGTCGCTGCTACTCTGGGAATGAAGCAATGAGGTGGTTCAGAAGTATATACTAGTATGCATGTTGTTAATTCGTTAAATGAACCCCTTAAAAAGTTTTAGAACACTGAGACTGTGCATAAATGCTCTGTAAGCAAAAATAAATAAATTTAAAAAAACTTTGTCTCTTCATGCAACATTAGTTCTTAAAATGCAACTAATATAACAGCATGACAAGTTCCTTGACATTGGCTGCCTTACATCTTGGTAACAGGCATCTATTTTTAAACCTCAACGTGTTTTTAACCAGCAATGATGACTCTGAATTAATAATAATAATATATCATGAACATGGGCCGGTGTTTTATTCCCTTTGTGTATAAGATGATATTTAATTTAACATTTCTGTTTCTGATGCTGCTGTGTGTAGTGTTGTCCCATGGTGCAGATGTCTCATTCTTCAAACCTTCTGCTGAGTAGGAAGTGTAGTAATTATGACTAAGCTTCTTTAACACTGTCAATTAAGCTAGAACATGAAACTGCCTTCATTATGAAGTGTCATATTTAGACATAATGACATGCAGTGACTCATGAGGTCCTGAGCACACTCTTCTAAATCTTTCTGTTTAGTCTTAAAGTAATAAATACAGCCAAAATCTATATTTTAAGTATCATTACAAGTAGTATCACTTAAAAGTGTATGGACAAGTCATGGTTTTTAATGTTGCAACTATAAAAATGCTAAATTTAAAAAGATCAACATGTGCAAACTGTTGTTGCGTTCTGAAAACAATCCATCTATGAATGACTTTTGACTGAAGCAGGAACAGAGAGCTGCTGTAGACCACATGAGGCATTAAAAGAGCTGCTCTTCCACCGACTTCTGCATAAGTTCAAATGTACTGTCAGTTAAGGAATAGCGATTGAGGATTGATGCTGGAAAAGCATTATTTTTCTTCTTTTTTGACGATTGTAGAACCTACAGGACCCCTCTCCTCTGATGGGCTAAGTTGAATAATTAACTCAAGAAGAACATGACAGGGCTCATTTTATTTCATGAATTTCAAAAATTGTCTTTTTAAAGAAAAATGTGCCTGCTTTAAAGTGCTAAGAAAGTCATTTCTGCAAAAGCTTATTACCGCTATCATTGCAGGAGATTTACAAATATCAACATCAAGTTTCCAGAAATAAATGCATCAGAATGGCCAACACATGGTCACTGCATTCACAACAAGTGTTATAAATCATATTGGAGCAATGCAAATGGATTCATGCATAAACTATGCCCAAATCTTTAATGATCAAATGTTTTTTTCCTTTCTTTGACAGAAAATATTCGGTGTTTCTTGGCTTTCTTGATCTGTCAGTTTTTTGATTTCTTAATTCCTTTTTTGTTCATTTTATTGAATAAAAAGGAGCAAACAATAGCATTTTTCTGAAACACGTGAAAGAGAGTCAGTTAACATCTATAATTATATTCAAATGTAACTGACAGAAGAAGCAAGCAGAAATCCCCCAAGACAATTATTTCCAGCATATTTCATTGTGTCAATCCAAAGAAGTCTGAAGTGATTCTAAAAATCAGGAAAACATGAAACAACGCACATTTTACATTAAAAATGCAAGTAATTAAACACCTGTTCTTTCAGACAAGGGCTTGTTAAGTTAGTTTAATGGTTACTAACAGTGTAATAATTGTACTAATGTAGAAGCATTGCTTCCTTAGAAAGAAAAATCTAATGGTGATGACATTGGGACAGATTTAACATTTCATATTTTATTCATGTAATTCTGAATATGACATTCACAATGGGAAACACTACTACTCAGAGATGAGTGTGTGTGTAAGTGTTGCAGACACTGGGCCTGATTCATGAAAAATTTGTATGCACAAATTTCATCTTCACTCATGCATACAGTATGCAAACATTCTGTATATTTTTGCTTGTGGTTGGGGCCACTCGTAAAGAAACTTGCAGATACTTTTCATATTTCGAGGCAAGTTCTAGGCCATGGATTATTTTATAGTTCTAGTGGAAATTCAAAAACACATTTTATTCATTTCATGTCCATTTTTAATTGCAGTACAAGCAGTAGCATAAAGCCATAGGCAGTGCTCACAAATGTCAGCGCAGTCCAGGCTCAAAGTTCAACACATCTGAACTTTCGGCAAAGCGCGGCTTGCTCAGTGTACAGCATACATAAGTGCAGGGCTGTTGCCAGAGGAAAGAAAAAAAAGACACAATAATGGAGGAAGTGCATGCAAAAGACAGTTGCACCCCAATCAGGTAAATTGTGCTTTGGGATCATAACAATAGCAATCCCACACACCATTCTGAATGCGCGGGCCTACATTATTCCACACTGTTAAATCCCCGGGCTAAAAGTGAGTCCAAATCAGCCCCCATCCAAGAATGGCAAATTGCTTACATGTTTTAATGTAAAAATTGTATCCTAATTGGTCTTGCTGGACATTTGTGTTGATTTAAACACCTGTGCTTTAGTATTTATTGCCTGTATCTATTGATAACAAAAGGTGCACAAACATAAATGATGGCTTGTCAGACTCAGAAAATACTCTGCTATTGGTTTTCTATATCTATTGACGACACATTCTCACTGAAATGAGTGATGGGTCGTCAGTCTGAAGAGTGACTGTTCCATTGTCTGTTTTTTTTCTCAACTTTTTTTTTTAGTTTCACTCAACCTGAATTTGCATTGAAATGTGTGATGGCCAACTGACCTCTGAAGAGAGCCCTGGCTTCATTAAGGCATTTCGTTTTTGTCTACAGTGTACCAATTTAAGGTTGCAAAGCTGCAGTGATCTGCTGTTTATTTTGATAAATTGGGATAATATGATTCAAATTTAATTACAGAAAAGCTTTCAGGGGTGCAGGGGTTAAGTTCATTTTTTAAAAGATGATTTGATTCCCAATGGCGCTACCTCTATCTTGTTTGGGCCTTCCAACTAACACAATTGGCCTTGTCCTTATCACTGCACTATTGACTGCTACTAATTGGAAGGGGTGCCTGCACAGTGGGGTGTGGAACTTGAGCGGTTAGCATTATGCACTCGTAGTGAAGCTAATTGCTGGCATGTGAAAAGAAATGGCGTGTTACTGCAGTGCAAAGAAGGGGGGGGGGGGCAAAATGTGGGAATAGAAACATTTTTTTCAGAAATAAGGGCCTTCTATTTAAATGTATTGTAACATTTCACCTTGAAAAAGAATGTGTGACTTCAAAAAAAAACAATTGAGTTTTTAAGTGTAATACAAAACAAGCTTTTGATTGCTGCAATGAGCCTCACTGAGATATCTGGAAAACCGCACACTCAAACTCTATGATTAAAATAGTACGAAAAGTGAATGCATCAACACTCACGTAAAGCATATATAATATTACGCAGTTCTAAGAGCCACGCATTTTTTTTTTTAGCTTACATGTTTACGGTGTGAAATCACTAAACTGAACACCGCCATCACAAAACAGGGAAACATTTGGTGCACTACCATGTCAAAGTAAAACTTATGAGAAATGTTGTTGTTTATGTTCCTTCAACATCTTGGGTTAAGTCTTATTTATCCATCCTACAATTTCCTTGTGGAAATCATGCAAAACCAAAAAAACATGCTAAAGACTGATTTCCCACAAAAGCTCAGAGCAGTAAGCCATTATGTGTGTCTTACCTAGTAGCTAAACTGCATTAATCAGTTTGTCTACAAACACAAAAGCATCCTGCCATCCTCTCCCTGATACCATTTTGCTGCTGTTTTCAGAAGTGAGCAACATTTGTCCCATTGTTAGACCCGAGTGCTGAGACGCACAGTGAACCTCTCTCTCCCCTATCATTCGTTCCCCTACATTGCCAGCTCCAGCTCTGAACCTTTGGCTCTCCCTGATAAAATATTTAAGATCTGCCATGATTAAAGTGCATCCTCCTCAACTTGGCAGCAAAATCCATTAACCCCAGGAGAATCAATTCCATTGATTTCAATGATAGAGGCTGGAAATGTGCGTGTGGAGGGATGAGCACGAGGTAAAGGTAGAGGGTGTGGGGGAGTGAAAGACACAGTACGGTGCTGGGGACTGGTGGGAGGGGAAAAAACGTTTTACTCATTGCTCACACAGTCAAGCTCCGGTATGAAAAATGCATGGGACATCAGTCAGGAACACAATTATTTGCATGGCTCAGAGGATTGAAGCAATGCGTGCAAGCCTCCTTGACACAAGCACTCAGGATGCTCCAACAGTACAATACAGCTTAACACAGTATAGCTTAGCGCAAAAGGAAGACAGTCAGGCAAGAAGGGGGGGTAGAAAAAAAGGACACACACAAACTCAGAGGAAGGGCATGTTTGTGACTGTGCGCCGAATAATCTACGCCATTGTGGGCTTCACCATCATCACAATCATCACATTAATGTAGAACACCGACCAAATCGCTTCCACACACACACAGAGCAGCAGAAAATTGTGACCGTAAGCATCCTCTAGCACTCTGGTTCACCTGCAGAGCTCATAATTTCCATCGCAGCCAATAATCTTTCTTTCAGTGTACTTGATAACATAAAGCATTTCAGTCGGTGGTGAGTGGGGATAATTACACTGGCAGAGTCAGCGAGTGTTTTCAACAATGACAGTTCTGTACTGTGAACATTATTACAGATAAAGCAGTCTGGGTGCGCTGGTAGATTGCCATGCCCGTACTCAGAGGCAGGGGGTCGAAACTTTTGAAATATGTTTTAATCCAGAGCTGTCAAACCAAATAATGAAAGCCAAGTCCATGTGGGCTTTCACTGCTCCTTTTTAATTAGCCCAGTAGAAGCAGAGGGCAGATCACCAAGCTGAATTCAGTTTTACAGACACTTGACTCGCACACAGTTAGAAGACTTAACCATTCCACTGCATGAACGTACCAAATCTATTTGTACTCGAGACGACATCGTGTATCCCTTTTTAGTGCCATTAACAGACAGTCACAAAATTATTACATCAGTGTCCACTTTATTAGGTACACCTGTACAATCTAATGCAATCCAATACAACTGTTGTACCATATAGTCTAATTTTATTATGCCTATAATGTTCCATTTTTGTTGACACTGTCATAGCGGTGTTAATTAAATGACATGTAATAAACATATAATTGAATTTACACATTTCCGACAATGTCACCAAAAACTGATCATTACGAGCTCAGTAAAGATAGATGTTATGGCAGGGTTGTTGAATTGGACTGCATTAGTTTGTACAGGTGTACCTAATAAAGGAGCCACTGAGTGTACACATCATATCTAAC
Source organism: Maccullochella peelii (assembly GCA_002120245.1). NCBI lineage: Eukaryota > Metazoa > Chordata > Actinopteri > Centrarchiformes > Percichthyidae > Maccullochella > Maccullochella peelii. Next base: position 44,470 of record LKNJ01002979.1, on the reverse strand, counting down.
ACAATAAAAACCAAACATAAAAATCGCTCGAAACATTTCATTTTTCAGGAAAAGACATGAACAGTAAGGTTTTACGTACCTGTTTAAGTCAATTTATTCTTCACTTTGCTCTAAAGTTCCACTTCCCCTAATTCTTTTGTTTTAAATCCACCCAACCTGCTGTGCTGTGAGTATGTCTATTGGAATTTATTTGATTTTTATCTTGCTTTTCTGTACAACCTTGGACAGCGTTAAGTGACTTGTTGCCCCGACCTTACTACTCACCATTTTGTATGGACTTTGAATTACAATGGAGCATTGAGAAGTTTGGTAAACTTGCACCTCATGATAAAACAGAAAATCACCAATTCAGCCCATGCCTATTTATGATTCCCTCAAGGCGACTTTTTAAAGTTTTAAAAGGCATATATACAAGTTTGCTTTAGGCCCTGATCACACCAAGTCACACATAATAAATGTGGCAATATTTCTATGGGGCTATCAGATTCTATTAATAGTTTCAGTACTAGTCCTATACCTGTACTTTAAAGAGTGAACCGCTTTGTCTGATGAATACACATGACTAAGGTCATTTGATTTTCATATAGCTTGAAAATGTCAAAAGTGTATTTCACATGTGCAAGCACACAGGGCAACCAAAACCACATCAAACAGCTGGAGTCTGATGTAGCTTGTGAAGCACCGAGCAGAACAAGCTTCTCATTAAACTGAAACATCAAAAAGCAACTTTTTTTTTTTTAAATCATTTTTTATTATGTCTTATTTTTTGTATGGCCAGATACATATTATTTCAGCTACACAGAGTTTGTCTCTCTCACCTGCATATGCATTGCTACACAAATCTATAGACGGAGACACATTCAGTCAGCATTTCATAACAAAATCTTTTTCCATGACTGAGCAACTGTGGGGCAGTTAGCCACAGTAGGGTTTTTTTTTTCCAAGCTGCAAACCCTCTTGTCAACTTGTTGACTGGCTGTTCTAATGAAGGATGGTCACAGAGTGCAGTCCTCCTTCCATGACGGAGCTTAGCTGTGGCTTACCAGACCTCGCCACAGCCTTAACAGGAGAACTCATGTGAAGCGCAGTGCAGCAATAGACAAAGTTGATTAAGGTCAGCTCTATTATTATTGTATTATTAGATTCTCTACTGCCAAATATTGAATGTGTGTATGTTTTCTATGATTCTCTTAAATCGCTCTTATGTGCCACTTAAGAGCAAATCTGTTCATACAAGTGGTTCTAGCATGAAGCCGAATGTCTCACATATTCTGAACTGAATTTATTTTCCCTCTCATATTGCACAGAACATCCACAGCAGCTAAAAAGACTTGAAGCATATCTCTACTGTAGCTTTAATTTGGCATTGATAAAATCAAGTCCTTCAGAACATGCTGAACTGTGAATGAAGGAACTGTCATTTGTTAGATTAAATTACAGTACAGTACTGCAACACATTATATAAATAAGTGCTGTGGCATTCACAGATTAAGGATATCAAAGTCAATCAGCATCTATTAGGCTAGACTTGCTCCAGTCAAGTTATATAGAGTGCCAATTAAGCTGCCTACACTTCCTTATTAGGGCTATAATTAGTTAAGCAACTTCGTTCCACACAAGCTATTTTTTATACTCATTAATTAGAAATTGAAGTAAATAAATTAGACACTCTAAAATACACACATCGCCACCTTCCTTTAATAAATATTTCCAATGTATTCAATGTAACAGCCATCACTGGGTTAAGTGGTTATTTTAAGGTAAACAAGTAAAAAGGTTACTCTTACTTTCAACTGAACGTAGCTTTGAGTGCGTTGGCGTTTGTGTGCTCACTTGTGTCCACGTTCAGTCAGTATCTCATGTGCATGAAACACTGGAGAACTTTGCTAATAGTCATGTGGTGGATTTTGGTCACATCTTGGAAGTGATGCCACTTTTACTCGTTTTGCTTGCACAGCAAAGAGACAGAAATGTATTGTGGACTGAATGACTGCGTGATTGTAATTATGATGTAATCAATCATCCTTGTTTGCACCAGCTGAAATTAAATGGCTTTTCTTTTTACTGTGCTCGGATCCAACACCCACTTTCTGATGGCTGCATTGAGTTCATCTTTAAAGTGAAATATGTCTGAACTTTCCAAATCAGATTTTCACTCGGCACTTAGATACTGTAATACACGGGTTCCTTACACACAGCGAGTGAGCAGACCTAAGGTGCAAATGTGTGATAAACTGTTCTGATAAAGCCTAGACTGTCTGATGTTGTGGTCATAGGGAGGCTTTTAAGCATTTTCTTCATCTTGTCCTCTGAAAATGACTCAGTGGTTTAGCTTATAGCCTACAGTTATACTGTATATAAATTGAAAAGGCTGATTTATTTCTATACCTTGCTTGCCAGTAAGATAAAGGATCTCAGTTCACATGGATAGTGTTTTACTAACTCAAGGTTCCCTGCAAGAATTAATGTAAATAGTAAGTAAAGTAAGTTTTCCATGACTCTATCTAAAAAAAAAACATGCAAAACAAGTCAACACGCGCCATAAATAAACCATACTTTGTACTGCACTCTGTATTTTTAAATCAGGGATACAGCTTAGCAGTGTACTTAAAAAAACACTCACAGAAATCCATCACCAATAAGGCCTTTACCCCCTAATTGTCTGCTAAGCAACAACAATGAGGAATCAAAGCCTTTGAAGATAAAGAGAAGCCATTAAGCTTACACTGCTGCACCAATCACTATCAGCCAAATCCCAGCGACAAGGCTCATCACAGGGGTAAAATAAAGAGTAGATAAGGCGGGAGCTAATGATGATTTTTCTCCCAGCACCCAGAATAAAAAGCAACAAATGGGTGATAAAGCCCAAAGAGGTGTCACAGAAAGACTTGGGGGAGCTGACAGAGGATAATCACCGGGGTTAAAAGCTTTCTGAAAAGACAAGACTGAGATAGCCCAATCACTTTCATGACTTGTTCAGAATGCTGGTATGTGGATTATATTTTTCTCATGGTCAGAAGAGAGAAATATATTCTGCTTCACGGTAACAAATCCAAGAGGGTGAATATTTCAAAATATTTCTAAAAGAGGTGATGCAAATGAATGAAACACGCTTCCAGCAATTATCTTTGCTTTCCACAACATCTTAATATCTAGACAGCGGTAGCCCAACCACTCTCAGGCAGTTCAAATGAGGGCAGTCCCTCAAAAGGACTTGTCTCATTTCAATCTAATGACATAACTCTTATAACCTTGATTTAATTAGCCACATTGACATATGAAGCTGTCAGACTCCGCCACAGCAGATGTATTTCTGTGATATACAACACAGTTCTCATTTATCAGGCCTACTTAGAGTCTTTTTTAATGAGTTTTCCCTGCCTATTGTCTTTATTTGTGTTAAATTTAATCTGCTGCCTCAAAGCAAATTCAATATAAAGCTTTGGGACTCCCTAAAAAGGGCAAACACGCACAAGACATAATTACGCTCTAACAAAAGATCTATCATAAAAGATTTACAATTGAATCAGGCAGTTCAAGCAACTCAATAATAACAACTGCCAGTAAGCCTTTATGCCAGTTTAAGTGAAGCTACTGATGTCCTGTAACATGTCATACAATGCACATATCTGTACAAGCACTCAAAACAACACAATCACAGTGCTTTGAGGTTTAACCATGTCCAGTTCAAATAATTTATACTGTAACAGCATCTAAGAGCATATAGCATTATTGACACCACAGATACTGAGCATATACACATAAGCAAATGCATGTACAGTGTGTGTGTGTGTGTTCATAAATTGATTTTTCTGTTTTATAACAATCTGTTTACTTATTGGAGAAAAGGCGTGACTGCAAAGTTATTTCCTCACATTTTCAGTCTTGTTATAGCTGTGGAGAGAGGATCTGGCCCTGCTGTGTTGAGCCTTATTCTGCTGAAGCTTTGATCAGGAGGTTCACACAGGCGACAGACTATACCACCTAACAGGGGAAGTACTGCAGTGCTTGCACAGCAGGTGGGGGTTGATGCAGGGACTCCATGGCAAGAAAACTCTGCAACTCAAGAAAAATAGCACTACCATGTGTGTTCTTTTTCTCCATAAATTTTAGTTTTGCCCAACTTTTTCCTGATAGATTTTTTACAGAGGACATCTGGCTATTATCATTTAAAGTTATAAAACAGTTGTATATAGAGTCCAGTCAATCAGTATAACCAGAATACTATGATCAAAATAAAATTACATTAACAACAAATAACATTACTACTCGTACGTGAAAGGCATTGCTCGTAGTGACGAACCAACAGATAATTATCACCGGACTCTGCCGTTCCCCTCAGCTCTATGGAGCTTTAGAGCTTCTTTTAGCTCATTGTTTTGATTTTAAGCCCATTTACTGTTTAATGAACTGTTTCGCTCACTCTCACAGCATCGTTTTCCGCCATAGCACACAGCTGGTTTCAGCAAAAAAGCTCTAAAAACTTACCCTACTATAAATACCCTACTTACCCAGCACCAAACAGCAGACAGACAAAGTTAGCGAGCCACTGGATTGTACAGTAGTGGAGCATTTAGCAGCTAAAGAGACATATTTTCTTCAAGAGTTGGTGGAAACCAAAAACAGAGCTAAAAGGAGAGTGAATATTGGACTCACATTCATAAATCGGCCGGTCATGACTCCAAATTAACGCTAATATTTCTCCGTATCTGTTGGATGTGTAAATAGACCATTTTTTGCAAACAAGGTTGCCATAACTAAAAATGTGATAATATTAATTAATTAATGAAGAAGTTTCATGAAGTTAAATCCGATGTCTTGAAAATGTACCTTATCGCAACCACTACACAGAAAAATGTTGCCTTGGGTAATACAGCAAAATTGCTATCAAGTATCTTGATGTAGAGACTCAGTTACTTTGACATCACTGGGTTATGTCTTTGAATTAATAAAACGTCCAAATCATGCTGACTACTAATGCACCTAGATAACGTTCACCCGCTCTCTTACTCGCTGCTCTTAACAACAAAGCTAATTGATTCTCAGTGATATCCTTTAACAGTGTTAAACAAACACTACAGGCAACAGCGGCGTCACAGTAGACCGCATTTATTGAATAATAATGGCTTGTGCTGTTGTTTGGTGTTGTTAACCTTCATGGCTTCAGATAATGGGAGTAGTGGGTTGTGGGACGGTGGGAAAGCTGTCTCCTATTGCTTTTGCTGCTTCACTGCATGCTGTACCTCAAACTGCACCAGCTACCTCTATAATTGATGAAGCACTTGGGAGTGCGCGCGCGTGCGTGTGCATGCGTGTGTGTGTTCGGGGCTGCTCTTGAAGATATTTCCAAGTTCATTTCAAATTTTACTTTTGCTGTGGACATTTCCCCTTACATGAAAGTCAATATATACTGTAGATGATCAATGGCAGTTTGTTAGGGTCCTGGCCTTACAAAAAAACAAATGTTTGAATAAGCTTCTTTCAAGATTGACTTCACTCCGTGTTGACAAGAGCAACGGTTAAGCGAACACAAAAACATGAATGTTAACATGGGCCAACAGTCGCATAACATTTACACATGAGGGCTGTTGACATTTCTCTACTGTTGCAAAGGTACAAAGCAGCTTTAATGTTTAAATCTCTATACCCCCAATTTCTTCCTTGATTTTCCAACCTACGAATACTGCTGTAATTGACTCTGCTTCTGACTTGATATCTGGAGGCAATGATAGCATGTACCTTTGCGAATGCATGTAGATGATATCTGCATGACTATTGAGTCTATACAATGCATGCTGTGAGCAGCAGTGTGCGTTTTGGAGTTGTCCTATTATTATTATTATTATTATTATTATTATTATTATTATTGTTATTATTATTATTACTACTCGCCAGCCTAGCAGAAGAGAAGAGTAGATGAAAGCGGATGGGGGAGGGAATAGCTGCCTGAAAGCATCAAATCATTTTAAAGTAACCTCAGGTCCAAGTGGAGAACAAGTAGCTCCACAACAATCATAACTACTGGGATACATGGATAACATGCCTTAATGCTATAGTACAATACTTAAAACGCTGAGTTTTAGGGAGCTGTTAATGTTAAGGGAAACTCACAACAGTGAGATGAATTGCAACTACTCAGTTTACAACAGGAGGTTCTCTAAGAAACCAATTTACTACTACTAACAACCACTGGCAGTACAGTACATGATGCGGGCCCTGTAGGTTGCAGCTAATAATTTCCCCAAGACTGCACCATTTGAAGCAACATTTACAACTGTATCCATCTTCAAGCAAAAACCACAAAGCAGATAATCTAGTCATCCATCTGCTTATCCATCCATCTAATGTAACACATTATCACAGTACATCACAGCTAATTTCACACTCATAATGTCACATAATCTCAATTTATTACACTTGCATATGGAAAGGAAAAGGCTGACGATATTCTACATTCTTCTTATTGTCAACGAACCCAATTTCAAAGACCAAAACCAACAATAAATTGATCCTATTAACAAATATTGCCTGTGTGGCCGAAGCCTGATATGCTGTAGCTTATTCCTCTTTGCCATAGAACACCATTTTTGTCCAATAACTATTAAAAACATCACTGAGCCACACCGTTGCACCGGGTGACCCATTACTTCATTACGATGAACATGGGCAATGTAGTTTGAGTCAATCCCACATACACTGTGCAGCTGCCGTAATGCTCACTAGCAGGGGTTTTGTCTTTTCATGGGATTTGTCAATAAGACAAATATACAATACCAGCCTTATTCTTAAAAGCTCAACAGTTGTGCAGCAACTTAGATCTAGATTGTTGTTACAAGAACTGTCTGTAACTTATTGCACCACAAAAATCAATTTGCTTTGCTTTTAATCTTTTATTAAAGCAGTTTTCTTTTTTGATCTTTATCCTCAAGAAGACATTCAGATCAATGCTTGATCTGACAGGGAAAAGTGGGTAACTGCCCCACAACTCCAAACACCTATAGGCGGCCCCAGAAGGCCCAGATGCTGCATGTCAATTGTTTTTGGTAATTTAATTAGTTGCACATTTGTACAAGAATTTGAACGACTAAAACTCCTGTGATTCTAAAAACATTCATTAATTAGAATTGGAGCAAAGTTCCCATTCCTCTACTTTAAAGCAAATATTTGGTCTAAACACAGACTCAACCACTGGCTTAAACCTAGGGATATCATCCTCCAAAGTTAGCCTCCCTGATTGACCACCACATTTATAAATTATTTTAAGATTTTATTGATCACCTACAAAGCAGTAACTTGTGTCGATACAAGCCCATATGTCGATGTTCTTAACCACATGGTATAATTTACTCAAATGAACAAATACAACTCTTTTCACGCCTTCCAAGTCGGCAGACTGACTCAAAGGCAGAAAAGACATTTGTGGTCAGAGTCCCACAGCTGTAAAACATCTATAAAGTTGGTGGATCATCTCTTAAGTCTTTTTTATGGGCCTTGTAAAGGATTGGCCAAGCGGTGGAGAGAGAACACGCGGAGGCCTGAGTAATCTTTACCCGATGTTTGTTTTATTTGTAGTTTACACCAGACAAAGAAGCATTTTGGGCAGGTTTTGGTGAGGTTGTGGAAAAAAACTATATAGAAAAATGAAAATCAAATAAAAACTTTCAAAAGAACATAAGGAATCCATCAGTCAACAAAAGAAATCCCAGGCTATGCCCATGGCTATTGAGCAGCAGCAACCTTCAAGCAGGTCTGCATCTGAACTGACCCAACTTTGAACTCCAACAATGAACTCTCAGGAAGCTCCTCCTACAGACAAACCAAAGTACCAGAGTAACTGTGAAGAGGAAGAGTGATAAAAAACGAGGAAAAACAAGAGTGAGCCTCGGGACTCGAGAGCGTTCCAAACCGACTGCTGGGTGTTTTACTCTGCATCTGTCACAGCACTGAGATCGGGGATTCTTATGGTTATTTCTTGCTTTGGACCAGCCAGGCTACTGTCCAAAATGCTACCGCTAGCAGCCAGAAAACAAACCAATTCAATTTTATTTATACAGCGCCAAATCATAACATAAGTTATCTCAGGGCACTAGCAGGTCTAGACCATAGCGTTACTCTTCATATTATTATTTACAGAGACCCAACAATTTCCACCATGAGCACTAGATGACACCGTTTTCTTCTGTAGTCACATACTTGTTTGCGCAAAGCTACACTCAAACTATGTTATTACTCAATATAAAATTATGACAATTTCACTTTACCTCTTCTGTGAACATGCTTCTTTCTTCTCTTTTATTTTCAAAGTGTAGTGGAAACAAATGCAGTGTGTCCTGTGTTGCTGGTAAAAGCTAGGCTCTGAGGGGAAACTGAAAGCGATCCGCTTGACGTTGCGACAGCGGCGCCAACAGTAATACCACTTGGAAATGCTGAAAAGTTGTCCATTGCCACTTAAATTAATAAATTAATTACCTGAGTGGTTATTTCTTGAACAATGTGAATGATGACAGCATGAATCCTGAAATGACCAGAAATTGCTCAGGTTAGCCTGCTGTACCCACATGTGCTTCCCATGAGCAAAAAGATCATTTAGCCACAGAGGCCTGGACTACAGATCTATTGTGTCAGCAGGACAGAATAAATAAAATAACAGCAGAAACTAGAATGTGTTTGGCCTATTTTTATTTAATTTGGCTTATGTACTAATTTCCATACTATTTTATTATTTTTGCACAAGCTTTATATTGCCACCTTCAAAGTTTTGTTATAGAGTTTTATTGTTCCTTTGCTGTAACTGTTCTTGGATGGTTTTCATAGTTCTCCGTTTCCCTGCTGTTTTTACTGTTCTGTACTTACCGTCTATAAAACACTTTGTAGATTATTTTTAGAAACTGCAATGAAACCAAAATGAATTTTCATTAGATGCAAGCAGCACTATCAGTCACATCAACATCTATGAACATCAGTCTTAAGACCTAACTGAATACACTACAAGCTGGCAGCAATAAATGAATGACGTTTGTTTTTACCTCCACATCCCCATTTTATCAGTGGATTATGCTACACTAGTCTTCACATCAGCAGGGCATGTGCTTAGCTGAGAAACACAAGCCACAATCTGATTTCACTGTTTTTTGTTCTTCCTTAGTTTCACAAAACTTTCAAAACTCATTATCCAGGTTCTTTCAAAACTAAAAAGTTGTTGTTGGTTTGGACGCAGCTCCACCCATCACAATAAGTTTGTAAGCAATAAATATTTAATTGAGACAATAAAATACAAACCTCCCAAAAACATAAAATCTACATTGTATGGCCAATTTTGTACATCAGATACAAGATGATGAATTCACCTTTTTGAATCTCATTGGCATTTCATATTGACTGCTGTCTGTTTGGTCAAGTGGCTGCGGCACCAATCACCCACTCTATCAAGACTGAAAAACACCCTTTTTGTCTTGACAAACTGGATACTTTCATTTACTTTCACAAATTCATACACACAGAACATGAACACTGGATGATACAAACATCTGTTTGGACTTCTGTTTTGTCATGTTACACCACTTCACCGTAGGGTGCACGTCGCACACATCCTCCAAATGTGGCGACTGCTAATTAATGCAGAGACAGAGCAGACGGCACCTTGCAAGTGTGTTAGTGAATTTTCCAAACGGTGGTCACATGTACTGCTTTAACACTTCACTTGCTTTAGGAAAAAAAAGGAGTCAATAGACAAAATGACTGAAGACACCTTAAATTTGAAACGGCTCTTTTCTTGCAATCATTGTTCGTTTATCCTTATGTCATTGTGTTCAAAATACAAATAACTTTCTACTACTAACTGCAATTGTAAATAATGTATGCTGGATTTTGTACAAGGAAAACAATCATTCTTCCTTTTATAGGAGATACAGCAGACTTTATTCCTCATACTTGCTCTTTCATAAATTACTTGTCTAATCACCTGATTATCATGAAAATAATCAGCAGAATATGATGGTGAGAATCACCAATAGTTAGAGCTCTAATGTTGTGTATTGCTTTATGGAAGTACTCTCAGTAGCATACAGGCAGCACCATAAGAATATTTAGGTTGTGTTGTAAAAATCAAAACATTAGAATAATCACATTTTGTCTGTGCATACACATCAGAAAAATACCATGCATTTACTGTAATTAAGACGTTCTGTTTATAAATAAATCCTACAATTTTATGACATTCGCTCCTGACACACTGATGGAGCCTACCAGATATACAGTATGTTCACTTGTAAGCTGTACTCGGTAGCTACATTTAAAAAAGTTCAGTATACAATATTAGTGATCTGAATTTAAATTAAGGAAGCAAATGTGTTAAGTGAGGAGGGATTGAACTCCAATTGAAAGCTTTAAGGCATTGGCTTAGGCTTCATTAAGAATGGCTAGCTCTTCAAAAACAACCGTTAAAATCAGCATGTAATTATCTGGCAAGTGAGATGAATTCCTAATCTGAGAAACTGCAGGGCTTCCAGCGCCTATGGTTAAAACTGCACAGCAGTCCAGATGTACAGTACGGCTCACTTAAATATGATCAGCAAGTCTGCTCAAGAGGGCGCACACACCTCCAGTGGTGCTCCGCAGGTGTTTGGTTAAGTCACATAAGCACAGGAGAAAGTCAAAATGATCCACATAATCTTATTTAAAGAGAGAGAATGGCAGACTAAAGAAGGTCGTCATCAGGTACTACTGCTAATGTGAACAAACACCATGTCAAAACTTTTAAATAAATTAAACTATAAATAATAAAAAATGCAATCATTTCTTTCCAGAGTTCGCAACTCAACTCTTCCTGCTGGTGACTCTCAACACAGTGTCTTCAGTGCACCCTTATCAAAAAGACAGAAAGATAACACATCAAGGTCACTCTTCACTTAAATTGGCAGTAGAGTACATGTAGATATACACTATACAATTTTCAATTCACTCTGGCACGCTGAAATTAAAATGGCTGGCTCCCTGCCAGGAAGACAAGCACAGTCAAGTGAAGGATGTGTTTGTCAAAGCAGAGATCTACAGTCAGTCCATGTTCACTCAGATGTCAAATACTCTACAGTATGTTTAAAGCTCAAACTGGCATCTTCTCTCCACCTCCCGATCCTCATGCTTACTGCATTATTCATAAAACCTCCATAGACGACTGCAAGGAAAGAGGTCTTCAGCTTTTCCTGTTTTGCCATGTAACCAAAAGCATCAGAGCAGAGTTGTTCATCCTTGTATTGCAAAATTCCATTTGTTTGGATTCATATTTAAATAGAGTAAGAGGTACAAGGTCATAACAAATATCACAAAACAGCCTGACCATAATCTGTACACATCAGACAAATGTGGCAATCATCTGCGCTCATTATGGCATTTGTTTTCACAAAGGAGCTGGTGCTGACAGTTCAGCATGCCATAGCCATGATTCAGGGTGATACTTTCACTCATAAATAACACTAAAGTGCATCAAAGGATTGGTACTTTTTAAATATTATCTTTAAGAAGCCATCTTCATCTTTAAGAACCTGTTGCATGTTGAAAATACAGCCATCAAAATGCAATTAAAATAATGGTTATAATCTAAAACAAACGTCCAGTTATAATAGATATCTGAACGTCTATTCACCCGCAAATCACCAAAATTACATTTATTCGGCTGTGCCGTTATCAGCTAAGGCAGTGGTTCTCAAACATTTTTTTGTTACATCCCCTTCAGAAGCTCGGAGGGCATTATACTGTTTATATCATGGTCACCTCTTATGCAATGGAAACGTTCACTACTCCAGTAAATAGGACGAACCTTAGATATGACTTGGCAACAGGAGATATTTCTAATCCGCTCAGTTTATAGAACCCTTTGGCTCAGCTATGAGCCAGAAAGCTAACGTTATGCCATCAGGATTCAAAGTCAATAACACTGCGTACAGTTGACAAACAGTAAAAATAAAGTAATTTGACAGTATGTTTTACAACAAGACTATCTAGCTATCCAGCCAAGTCATTGTTCCCAATATCAAGATTTTCACGAACAAATGAAGTGTGTACTGACGTAGCGAGTTTAAATTGTAAACGTAGGCTTTGACTGTGTCCATGTTGCAATCACATTAATTTAGAACAGTGAACAGACAGTTTCACTGGATCTACTTAGTAGGTGTCCATTATCAGGAATTAATGGACACCCTGCAGCCAATCAGAATCGAGTATTCACCCAGACCATGGTGTAAGAAGTGTGACTAAATTCAGTAAGGTGTACATGTTGAAGAGCTTGCACTATATCTCCAAAAACACCAAATCAAATGCCATATACACCATTACAAAGAGTGTTGACAGTATATGTCATAATGCCACAGTTGTCGTGTAAAAACTCTCATAACTTGAATTTTTCACTTATACAAGGAGCTAAACTATGAAGGCTGCTTTTCTTAGCTCCAGAGACATTTTAGACATGCATTTTCTCACCTAACACCAACACTATGGAAAGTAGATGCAAATCATACTATTTTCTCCTAATAATATGTATGTGCAGGGAAGACCAGAGATTGCACGGCCTTGGAGTGAAACAATCTGAAACATTTCAAAACACCAAGTCTCAAGAATACTGTAATGCATTTGACAACTTCTGAAAGTTGACAATAAAACTCTCTAAGTGTTTGGCCATTCATAATGCTGCTGTCACCACTGAAAAGGGCAAATGCTGGCAGCAAATGACAAGCGAGAGAGGGGTTATTATGTGTGTATTCTGTACTAAAATCTCAAATCCAATCAGAAAATAATTATTGAATTAAAATGGTTTTCCAGCATTTTATTTTATTTATTAGTTCATTTCCCAGGGACAATGCAAGAAAACATTGCAACAAGTTACAAAAAACATGCTACTGATGTATTGCATATATTTCTAGCCAAGGCTAATTTGCGACCCCTGTCCCTGGTTAGGCTTTTCTGCTTAAAAAGGTCATTAAAAATAAAAAGGGAGACCAGTGACAAGGGGGAGATGTGTCAGCATCTACTTTCTCTCTCCCTCATTTACGAAACCCCTCTCTCAGACTAGGTGGTTGTGAATGAAATGGAGAATGTTATCAGGGCTAGGGGCAAGTCAGTATTGCACTTGCACGTGTGTGAGGCTGATAGGGGCCGAAAATGGATAGCTAGAGAAACCCAACTCAAGCAGCACACACAGAGTAGCCCACTGAATGAAGGACAACCAGGACGTAGCTGGGTATCGAAGAGCACAACACATATCTCAAAGAGATGTGGCCAGTGCTAGTTGTAGAGGAAGAGAAGAGGTTTGATAAGAAGCCTGCTTTCATTAAAAAATGCAGAAGCCCACTTTTGATTTGGACAATATCAGGGCTGATGTACACAACCCCACTCTGTGAATAAATGTCATGCGTTCAGGACTTCTGCATCTGCCATTATGAACACAAACAACGATAAAACAATAGAATGAATACTGTCAGGGTTTGTTGTCTTGTCATGATAGAATCCAGTAAAACTGCAGGAGCCCTTAGTTTCCCATTTACTTGTTTTAATTATTTAAAAGCCTTGTTAAATATTGTAAATACACACTTGCAGAAGCACAAAAATGCATGGTCACACACACCGTCTGTTTATGGGCTATAACAGACAGCCAGGGGGCTCCTGAAATATCCTTCCTTGCATTTGAAGAAGATTGATTCCAATGAGGGGCAGACATTTTTATTCCTCTTACACAGATGTCTTTTGCTTCCAGTGCAAAGCGATTTAGAATGGAAATAGGTCTGGCATCTTTGTGCCCCAACTAGGTATCTTGTCTGTTGCATTAAATGGGAATCAAAGTCATAAGTCAAAAAAAGGTGTAAATTAATTTAATGAAGACAATGTGTTTGCAGCATCTATAATTTAGATTAAAAAACAGTACCATTAACTCTAGCTGTTCTTTTCTCCCCATTGCTCTGAGTAATTTCACTCAAGGATTTACATTGTAGCTCAAATAAATGTTATTTAATCAATAGGGAAGTATAGTGCCATAAAAATCTTGAGGTCCTCACATATATATATATATATATAGGGCCCTAAATCACTTGTCTTTTTGCTGTGTTCATCAGTGTTTTCTGCCAATAGAAATACAGCTTTTTTTAAGTGTTTAAATGTAAAAGTTTTATTTTGTTCTCTCCACATCAAACAATATGTTCTATTAGTCTATCCTGTTTTATGTTGGGGTGACTTTTAATGTAAGGGAAGGCTTTTTAGTCTTATGAATTGTCTGTGAGAAAGTGTTTAAATATGTGAATTTTTTTTATTTTGGGGAGAAATGTCTGTCTTTAAACTCTTCTGAACTGCAAAACAAATCTACCTACGGGTACTAATAAAGGAACCTGAACCTAAAATGCACATGTGTGTTATGTGGCTAACATTTGAGTGATTTAACAGATCCAACCAAATGACAGACTAAGTATGAGGAAGTGTGAGAGAGAGAGAGAGAGAGAGAGAGAGAGAGACTTAAGTATAGCTGGTGCCTTCCCTGTAGGACAGACAATGATTGATGGCCAACTTTGACTGTTGACTGTGATTTCTACCTGACAATCAATCACATCAACGCTCACAGTCTCAACCTGCAAAATGCAGACATACTTAGAAGGATTTGTTGCCGAGGACGTGGGAAAACAGGGTCTTAGGGAAGCGCCATACGAATACTGCTGCCTAAGCTTGCCCTGTCTGTGACCTTCCCTGCAGATTTGTTCAATACAACCAGTTTGATATTGCCCCACCATGCCCTTCTCTGCTCCACATGAAAACCTACACACTCTCTCTGGGTGGGAGAATCCTTAGTGACTTGCGTTATTAGGCTTATTGAAACACAGCATCCTGGGACACAGTTGCCAAAAGCATTTGCATTATTTCTCCTCATGCCACAGCAGGAAGACAACATACACTCTGACTGTGTATCGCTGCTGCCACAAAGTGAGCAGATTCCCTATGAGGAAACACTGCCTGCTGGCAGCAATCTCGCTTGTTATTATCCCTCTCCAACCTGAAGATAGACGGGACCAGCTGCAACCAAGTCACCTGACCATGCATCATTTTCACGGCTTTTCTTTTTCCAGGAATTGTGCAGTCCAGTGGCAAATGCAAAGCATCGCCGTATTACGACAGGCGAGGGATTATCCTTGTATAGTCTGTGTACTTGTACTGCAGCCTGCCACCCTCTCTTCTCTTCTTTTTCAAGCCAAGTTTGAAGATGACACATTTTGCCTCCTTGTGTCTCAAATGATAAAAGAGTGAATGTTGTGATCAGATTAGAGTAATTTATAGATGAAGACCCACCAGCGCACTGAGACCTGAAATGACATGATGAATGACGTGATTTTTACATGACAGTGTTGCTGGAGGGATTTAGAAGGGAATTAGTTGCTAAAAAGATGGATAAGAGATATTTCATAATTACACCAATATTTATAAAGTCAATCAAAGAAAACAGCATATATATAGTTTTGGCACAGTTATACTCACCCACTTAAGTAAGGCTTTAATAGGATTGTGGCTTTAATTATTTAAAAATATATACTATAATCTGCATATTTTATTATGTTTCTCTAATACTATGTTTCTCTAATTAGCAAAGTACATTCAGACAGTCAAGCCTTTACCAAGTGTCAATGCAGTTCTGACCATGTGAAAATGTAATGACTTTAATATCAAAGATAATGAAAAAACAAAACAAGAGGGGGTGAACATGAGGCTCCAACAAAGACCAAGATGCTGATTTAAACCTGTTCAAAAAAAGGTAATCTCTTACGCCTCATTTTTATAATGATCATAGTTTTCTTCAATGTAATTACACAAACTGGACAGGTTTGGATGTTTGCTCTATTTGATACAATGTGAGTCTAAACACACTGAGGTGTGCAGACAAATTTAGCTGCTAATATGTCTGAAAGTGTCAAAGTCAGGACCAGTTATCCAACATTGCACAAAAGTGAGAACACGTTCCACAGTCAAAATAGTCCATTCAGCAGTTTATGCCCTCCTTACATTTGCATTACAATACTTTGTTGGAGGTACCGCAAGCAAGTTTCCTACTCGCACCACAGTGATGTCACACTTTGCCAGGAAACTCTTCAAATATTTACATCCATCCTAAGAGATGTTTCAGCAATTCTTGCTCCTCTTTTAAAGTTAACAATGTAAATGCAATTAGACAATTCCCCAATGGGCCAAATTAATATTGCCAGCTTCTTAAATGATAAAACTGTAAGAGCTTTTCCCCAAATAAATTTCTTGTATAATTCACATCAACAAAATAAAAAAAAAAAGGACATTAATCTTTGAAGAAGACTTGCAGAGTCAATGTTAGAAAAGATTTTATCACTCTGACAGGATCTTTATGTTCAGTGGTGGCCTGAAGGTTAGAGAAAAGGGTTGATGACCGGAAGGTTGCCGGTTTGTTCCCCAGACTGGCAGGATAAATCTGGGTGGGGAAAGTGGAAACATTGTCTGATATTCAGATTAAATGGCCACTTCTATGCCACTCAATTATTCAGTCTCACACTGCCCTCTTGATAGCAATTTTCTGTGGGGGTAGGTCATGATTTTACCCTAATCAATCACATGTGCAACTCTGAGACTGTAGCCAGAGTACGCTTACCGTAAGTTCTGAAAGTTTACAGAGAACAGCAATAAAAATTGAGAAAATGTTTTGTTTACTCAAAGACAAGACAAATAGGCTCGCCAGCTGCGCTAGCTATCCCCACACGGGGGCTAAAGTGAGTTTTACACAGGTACCACAATCCCTGATTATTGAACAGACAGACACCAGAGAGTGCTACAGCCCACCAATGCAAAAGTCAGCATGTGTTCCTTCTTGAATTTCAACAAACACTACCAGTGCCAGAAACATGCTGGAGAAAACACAAAGACGCCCAAGCAAAACACTTGCAGTTCCTGTGGTCACCACATGGCCCAAGAAACCCTGACATGTAGTTATATTTTTGAGGTGGTTAGGTATAGACCTACATTAGAGAAAAGTCTAGACAGAATGGATATACTTAGCTTGTATTAAAATGCTAAAGGGCTGTTGGAGGCCAGAGGAGAGTTTAGCTTTCAGTGAGGGTTAAAGTGCTGACAGAGACTAGAGGAGATATTTTATCCCATGAATTAACACTAAAAGGTGGAAATAAGAGGCTGATGAGAAAGCAAAAAACACCACTGGCTTTATGCAGAACAAACACTTGATCTGAAGACCTGAGGGATTTCTGGGCAGAGACAATGGCAGAAGAATTAGGATTAATATGTGCAATATGTGGAGAATGACCAGTGGCCAAGGTCTTTCAGAGACGGCTTCAAAAGTTGCAGCACCTATCCTAAATAAGCAGCCTGAGTATTACTGAGGGCAAAGATTACATTAAGAAGAGACTGAATGGGGAATAAAAATGGAGCAAGGACCAGCAATAACAGAGCAAACCAGGATAATAACAAAAAAGTGACATAGAATCCTTGTCCATGATCTGCTGATGATCAAGAACCGGACATTATTGAAATAACAAATTACAGTATAGCACTAGATAACTCCTCAGCAAAGGTAGCCATGTTGCGCAAAACTGAAATGAGAGCAGAATGACAGAATCAGAAAGAAATCGGGATAGAACAGCCAGCTGGTTCACAGAACAAAGGAAGAGGCCTGATGTGTGGGACATGGTGACATGAAAATGAGGAGTGTCAATGGCGTGGGAAAGCAGAAATGGCACAGGCGGAAAATGTATGAGCCTGGAAATTTATAAATGAAGATGAGAGAGAGCAAAGAGATAGTAGAAATTCACCATAAAGGGGAAACCTGAGAGAGAGAAACACAACCCTCTTAAAAGGTTCACATAATTCAGCCTTTAACAGTAGGCAGAAAAGTGTAAATGAAGAGCAACATGGCAGGTGCATGCTTGGGGGTCAAGTATTCCAAGTCCACACTGCTAATGTGTGAACAGCTGGCAGAGATCACAACATGAGGACACACACACACACACACACACACACACACACACACACACACACACACACACACACACACACACACACACACACGTGATTTATGAGGGTCTAAAGAACAATTGAAAATGAGGCACTGAACCATGTACGACAGGTCTATGGGGATGGGTCTATGGCTGCTCCGGAAGGCACTGTGTAGCTACCATAACTCTGAGTGATGAAGAGTATGGCCAGAGGGACAGTGCGTGTGTATGTGTGTGTATACTGTTTGTCTATGAAGGCTAGCTGTGAATGGGCAGTTTGGGATTTCAGTGTGTGAAAGTGTGTCTCTGGGTGAATGTAAAATGCTTAAAGTCAGTATACGCATGATTTTGCAATTTTTAACTTTAGCGAGTATCAAAAAAAGTCACCAACAGCACAGCTGCTGCCAATTGTTTGGCTTTCATTGTGAAGCAGCTAAGGTCTCCTGTAGACTTGATTTCCTATATAAGAAACTGCGAGCTCCTTTGTGCAAGAAGAAAGTCTAAATGAAGGAGGAGAATTTTATTTTATTGTCAGCAGATAAGGTTTAAGCCTTGCAGGGAGTAACGTCCAACTTAACAATACACCAGCAGCTATTAATCATAGCATATATTTAATCAGAGGGGGACTACTGAAATCACCTGCTATTGTGTTTGACTAGGGAAAAAAAAAATCTTTGACAAGGTTGGAGATCACAAACGTACAGTAGCTCAAGTACAAGAGCTTGCTGCTGGTCTAGGTTATTATTAAACAATAGGGAAAAGGAGGAACTGCATATATTTATTGATGGGCAAAATCAGTCTTTTGCTCTTATATTCGGCACTGACTCCTGCAATTGGGTACAGCAAACAAAAGAACTAGCGTTTTCATTTGAAGAACCATTTGGCTAAATTTCTTGAGTTGAGCTGAGCCAGATTGTAGCCCTATTCTCTCAGAGATGGATGACATCTAGAATCAGAATCAGCAGAGGAAGTAAGCCTGTTTGGTTATGATTTGAGGCTCTCACATGCTCAGGTTAAAAACAAATCAGAGTCCATGGCAGTGTTGCTGTTGTCCGCAGGTTGTGTCTTATCGGTCTTGCTGTCCCACCAGCGAAGCAGTAAGGCTGGCTTACTAATGTCAAAATCACTTTAGCGTTCTCCACCTACTCATTATGTCTCCATGTAGCAACAGACTGTTACGAGGTACGTAGTTTAGCCAGCAGGGGAAAAGGACCCAAATGCAGACAAACACGTTTATTCGTGGCTTTCACGCAGGTACAGGTAGGCAGGCGAGCAGGCAGGTAGACAGGCAATGGGTAACCGGTAGATCCAGGTTGAGGAGACAGAAGCACAAGGAAAAAATCCAACACGAAAACTAAGCACAAGGTAAACAGTACAATGAACGGGAACCAGTATAAATAGGGAAGAGGTTGACGAGGGAATCAGGGGCAGTTGTGTAAAAGGGACAGGTGTGGATAACCAAGGCTAAGAGACGAGGGCAGGAACTGAAAAGACAGGTAAGACTATACTTCAAAATAAAACAAGAAACAGACAGAGACTAACGGGATGTAACACAGACAGTCATCTCTTTGCCCCAATCCCAACCAAGGAAAATGTTAGCAACTGTGACGTAAAATATGTTAAACAAATTTTTGCGATATGTTTGGCATGTAACCAAATATAACAGCAAGGGGGTACAAGGTAACGGGAAAAGGCATTTTTTTATTTCATGGGACTTCTGACTAGCCTTCAATTAGGATGTCACCAATAGAATAGCACCATTATTAGTATGTATGAAACATCCCTCAGACAGGATTTTTACATTAAAACCATGTAAAATGTTTGGAACAATGGGAAGTTTTGGGGGACATAACTGGCACACTGCACAAAGTTAGTGATGCATGATGTAGGTGCACAGGGTAAAACGTAAGTGAACACTGGCAATGGCTATGGCAGAGGCTGTGGAACAGAAACATGGTGGGATTAAAAAAAAAAAAAAGAAAAGAAAAAAAAGACATTATCCCTTTTTTCGTTAGAGGCGTGGATGAGTCATGGCCAATCAAATCATCCACAGCCCTTCCCTTTCAAAGCAGGATGCTGTCAGTCCTGAGTTGGTCCACCACAAAAGCTTTTCCCCCAGAGCACACTAAGATCCTTTTGCCGGAGGTGCAGAATTACCACAAGTGAATATATGGCACCTTAGATTAAATTAGTTTAGGAAAGAACACCTACGCTTCCAATGTTACTGCGGTCCTGGGAGATCCATTGTCCCATGTAAGAAATGGTTCCGCGATATTAGGTGAAGAGCCTAACACAACTGGAATAGTGGACCACTGGGACAATTTGGCAGCCAGTCCCTGACATCTATAAAAGATGTGGCTTGCCTCCACAGTTTTTGCTCGGCACACTGCAGCGCATACTGATGGCTCTTTGTTGGCTGGCAATCATTCACACCACTGCCACATGTGTATAGCTGCAATGAAAAATACAATAAGCTTTTATATATTTATATGAAATCGAACTGACTAAAACAGCATTCTCAAAGGGTGTAAAACTTAAACAGGATTTGTTCACGTCACACAGATAACACAAAACACACTACATTTGCACCACGTGCTTTTGACCGAGTATGACGAGATGGGCGTCACAGGAAATCCTGGTAGTTCTTGATATCAAAATGACTCTGTGCTTAACTGTTAC
Organism: Maccullochella peelii; assembly: GCA_002120245.1. Taxonomy (NCBI): domain Eukaryota; kingdom Metazoa; phylum Chordata; class Actinopteri; order Centrarchiformes; family Percichthyidae; genus Maccullochella; species Maccullochella peelii. Next base: position 23,798 of record LKNJ01002979.1, on the reverse strand, counting down.
TGACACCACTGCACCTCCCTTCCAACTTTGGCAATTCACCAAAAAGCAACCAGCAAGCAAAAGAAAACCCCTACCAGCCACCCCGGACCATCATAAAAACAGAGCCCACTGTCTTATTATCAGTAGCAATCAATCAATACAGTCATGTATTTGAAATGCTAAATGCTAAAATATATGGAATGCTTTGGTAGGCAAAAAACTATTAAAAAAAACACAACGAGCCAGCATCACACAAGAGGAATGTATTCACAATGCCCTCAAAGTTTGCTACAGTATGAGGGAGATTTCTAATAGAGGCCTTTAGAAAACAGTATAAACACATTTTATAAGAAATGTCTGCATTTACCAAAAACAAGGTCAGGAAAAAAGGCGACACTCCAGAGGTCAAAAACAGCAAAATAATCTCTTTGTATGTATTATGACTGTTGGCTGGAAATACAGACATGGCTGTTTTTTTAGGCAGAGCACCCAACTGAATTTCAGCGCAGGAGAGACAAACCTGTTTCCTCCTACGAATTTTAGAAGCAATAAGGAGATTCTTGTTAAACACTATTTAATCATAATAATATCTTATACATCACTTCAGAAATGCATTGTGGCATTACAAACATTTTATAGTCCACTATAGCTACACTTCCTATAAACATATGAGATGTTACTGAAATCACGGGATCTCTAGCAGGTGGTGAGCTTCATATTTTGATTGTTAACCTACATTTAATTTTGAAAAAAGTTGCCTTTATTTACTGCTATCTAATATCATTTCTGTTTTTACATTCATGAATACTTTAATGGTGAAAATTTTCAAGCCATCCTTCTTGTGCTGTCATCTCAGTCTGATTTTTGTTTTTTTCTTCTTTCCATTTGAAGAAGGGGGACACCACTTCAGGGATACACAATGCACTTAAAAGGCCCCAGCATGTGTTGCATTGTCTGTTTGTTTATTTACCTGTGTGTGTGTTTTTATTGTTAGTAACACGCAAACCCTGTTTTCTTCCTCTTTTTTTCATGAACAAATGAAAATTTCAAGACCAAATATCTCTAGGATTTGGATGATCAATAGGTTGAGAATGTAACCCAGGCTTGATGAAGAGGGGTCAGCACACTGTATGCACCTGTGGGACTAGAAGCACTTTGCAGACCCAGTTTCTGCACTTGTGCCTGTCAGATCAGTAAGTGCCTTGTATGTTATTGGAGGCCTTGCCCTCCCCTGTGGACATATTTATGTCAAGTACACAGTACTCCCCATATTTCTGCTCTGTATTTTACCAAAACCTCTTAAGAGCCATGAACTTGGCCAGCTATTGTTGTTCCCCTCAACTCCTTTTAGAGGACTGAAGTTATATTTATAACCTATTGTTTCCTTTCACTCAGTAAATTACAACATATCATGGAGCATAAAATAATTCTCCTTCTGGGTTTCATTACCTGTGACCCTCAAGAGTTCCTGGAAATGTGCTCTAGAATACAACTTACAAGGGTTTTGATAAAGTGGATAGCTTGTGTATTCCTTTGGTAAACATACGGTACAGGGACCAACTGAAGAACAACATCTCTGTGCAACATCACTGTAGTCCAAGCAAGACTGGCAGGTCATCTAAATGCGTGGAAGATGTCCATGTGTTTCTCCTTGTTATGTTTTCCTCTGATTGAATCTGGTCTCAACCCCCTCAAGAAAATTTCCAAACTTCCCACAGAAGCAGACAGGATGGTAGACAATTTATCTGTCTGGTGCTCTGTCAGGTTTAACCGCATGTGGTTCTTTATCATCACATCCTTAGGCATTACCCTGATGTAGCTGTGATGCAGGATGATGTAAACTGTGCTGTGGACCTAATCCAATGATTTTCCATTTGGTATAGAGCTTACAAATCATACTGGGGATCTCTCAACTCAACCCTGATCTGGCTGACCTGATGAAGCAGTGACCAGACTATGAGCCATTATAATACCTATTCAATCTGTCCAGTAGTATAGTAAATCCAATGAACAGTACTAACTAGAAACTACTCAGCCAGCAAGCTACTATTATCGCAGTATAACATGCTTGCAACTTCACATTGATTACCCACACAGCTTTTGAAACCATTATAGCTACACTTGTCAAGTCCCATGAAATATATGCTTTTTTAGCTCCATTTGGTTTTTTCTAGTGCATAAAAAGGCTTGTTATTGGCATGCAACATACAAAAGAGGCAGTGAATTTCCAAATAGCAATGCCTATTCTCTTTCTTCTGCAGCCTCTTCTTAATAATGACTGCGATGAAACATAGCAGGTTGGGGATTCCATTGACTATAATGAATGTAAATTGACACACCACCAGTAGAAATATGGTGTACGGAGAGGAAGACTCATTTCAGTGTAGGACATGTGGATTACAAGAGCAACTGCCGTCATATTCACAATCCACTTATTTATTATTGTTTTTCAAAGGACAGGTGGGCTATTAATCCAAGACAGTAGCAGAGTGCACTCAGAAAAATAAGGCCGGGACACAAAGGTGCTTGTGTTGCCTGCAGGTCGGGATTTTGTGATGGAGCATGAATCTGCTGAGGCATGAGTGAGTTACTAGGAGCTGGTGTGATCGCAGCACCATGGAGACCATTTGGTGTTGGTGTGGCCATAGGGAACCTCGAGGGGGGATAATCACATTTGATTTAAAGATTTTGCTGCGTTTCATGCGTCATGGTAGTGATAAAAGGGCCAAGTGACAATAAATAATTTCTCCAGGGATCTCAAGGAAGGAGTCCCTCACCTGGACTAACACCTGGATGAATTTACAAATGAGACCAGAACATACGAGAAATTAAATGAACGAATTGAAAGAGCGATTTTAGGAAAAATACAGCAATGGCTTGTCGGTGTCTTGTCCTCTTTCATCCCTTCACCTCCTGACGCCCCCCCGTTATACCTGCTGTCCATCCAAGCAGAAAATAGGGAACTCTCTCAAGAGAGCAATGGGCAGCACTGTTGTGTTCACCACCGTGCCATAGCAGACGATGACAAGTCTATAATTAGGTGTGAGACTTTTCAGCTGCTGTACCATTCATCTGTCCATTACTATTTTGTCACTCATCCAGTTCAGATCTGGACGAGGTCAAGGTACATTTTATAGTACCTGACGGTAAAAATTCTAGTGCTGCAACTAGTGATTATTTTCATTATCGCTTAAACTTTGCATTGGCCTCGCAGATTCAGGGCTGATTTAAAACAGCAGATGGCGTGTTGAGCCATTCTCAACCCATAAAATGCAGATTTTTATAAATTTGGTAAGAAATGACAATGTCAACACCAGCGCTGATTTTTCTCATCACAGTACAGTCATCATTTAGTTTACAGCTCAAAAAACATGTTTAAGTGTGGAATACCTCTTTAAATTTAAAACAATTTAAAAGCAGCCAATCCTGAAATTTAAGAAACTGGACCAGTGATTTTTTTTCTTGATACATTTATACAATTAATCAATTATCAAAACTGCTGTTGATTAATTTCCAGTTGACTATTTACTTAATCTACTATTTGTTTTAATTCTCTAACAGTGTCTTACATGCCGATGATTCAAAAGACTCAACATAAATAACACAACATAAAATACACATTTCCTTCCACTGCAATATGTTCAGACTGTTTCTGAGCATTGTGACTGCTGCAGGTTCCCAAAGCATTTTTGAATCTTTAGGTTCTAGAGCTTTGAATTGCAGCCTAGGTGGGAGCCATTCACAGTTCAATGAGTGGGAACAGACTTTGAGAACAGACTGAGCCTTTCATAGGAAATGAGATGTGTTAAGTGTATGTAAACTAAGCAGAGGCTCCCCAATAAGCTCACTGGCCAGTCTGACAATCTGATTTAGAGCATTTCTGCTTTTGATGGACAAGTTTCCAATCCATGAAGCAAGAGAAAAAAACCTCTCTGGGCTGCTCTGCTTGCCCCATTTTCTCCCTCCAGCTACCTCCAGCTTAGAATCCATGACTAACTTAATAAAGTCCCCTCCAGCATGTCACGGGTATAACTCCAGTATACCTCCCAATGGGCGCCCTCACTAGGTGTCTCCCCACCTCAACTGGCTTCTGTCGATGCACAGAAGAAGCAGCTCGACTCTGAGTTTTAGATCTGAGTTCAGGATCAATGAGCTGTTTCACAGAAAGTGAGTTCCACCACCCTGGGGACACTACGATGTGATCCTTACCGCCACATTTCACCAACAGTCAATCAGCCTTGTTCAAACATTCGGAGACACACATGACCAATCCATGACCCCTTCTGGAGGCAATGCTAACTTATACCGAGTCTTCATTGCACAACATCAGCCAGAGATTCCCACAGCATAGTATAGTGGATACGCACCATATTATCTGAAATAAAGCGCGTTCTCGCTAACATTAGAAGAAATTACGACATTTATATGAAATCACACAGAAAAGGCCATATATTAAATAGAGATGCAACTATTTACACTGTCACCTGGCAATTTAACTGGTGACTAAATTGATGGTTTGACAAGATGCATCAGGATATGTTTAATTCAGGGTAACAATGATTGATAGATCACATTGTAGGTTTGCATAATGGTAATTCACTAGAGCAGCACATCACATGTCAGAAAAAAGAAAAACTTTTGCTGTCATGGTATTCTTGTAAAATGCCATTTTAAATCCCATCATAAAACACTACTAAGTAATGTCAATTATAAGGTAAACTGCATTTATCAAGACACTTTCCTGAACAAAGAATTTGTGTATTTATTGAAATAATATTTTTTCCCTATTCTCAAACTCCCACACTTGCAAACTGCATATTGATTTTATTACCTATGAAATATACCACTCTCCCACCATCCAAAGACTAAAACTGCACCACAATTGCACCACAGTTCAAAGACGCTCTCACTAAACTGAAAACTGATTTAATAGCATTGCAGTTCATTCAGCTTGGAGATTCCGTATATGACTGTATACTGCCATATAACTCAAGCCTATTTGTTTTTATTCTCCATTCTCTTTAATGTGATACTGTACTCTAAGGTACACATTTTCAGAAAATGGCACTATATTGCACAAGGCTTTTGTGCCTATAGCACGCAGCCCTAGAGGCAAACATTGTCCTTAAAAAGGCATGATTTTACTCTCAGCATGAAGGTCACATTCACTACTACATCAACCACTGTGATGTCCATACTTGTTTCTATTAAATGCCCAACTGATGCTCTGTGGCAGAGCAAGCCTTTTATTGAGCTGTAATTTCTCAATAGATGTAAGGCTGGCTTTCATTATGCAATATGGTGTTAATAAATTGCATTTCCCTAAAGCATGAACATGCAATTTATTTTTGTTGTGTAAGCCAAGAGAATGCGGATCTCTGTGTGTGGGTCTGTGCATCCTTGTTTAATAATTCCTATGTTGAAACAATGTTAAGTCCTTCAGTTGTGTGCTCGTGCACAAATTAAATAGATTAAGAAAAGGACAAGGAAGACACAGCCATAGTAGCACCTGTAATGCTCTTGATCTTGCGCTATACTTCTTATCAATGTAACAAAGAATGTCAGCAGAAAAAAATGAGGTTGAAACTGAAAAAAAAAAAATGCCATGAAAAAATGATTTTGGAAGTAAAACTGTGTTTCCACCTGAGGGGAAACAATGAGTTTGTTTTCAATCAGGACAAAGCGCCACATTGTCCTGGACTTCCTTTCCTTATGCCTCTCCATTCCTCTTGGTCAAACACACACAGAAGGACTAGTCTGTTTCTGGAGGGCAAGAAATCCTATTACTTTTGAAACCACCTCGGTGGTACCAAATGATAGTCCAGCTGGGTGCTTGATTGCTCTGACAACTGGCACTGATACAGAGGCAGCTAGTCATTCTACTGTACGTGCTGTTAAAACTTTTCCTTTGGGGCGGTAGTCCATCTTTCTGCACTACCTCATGCAGTTTCTATCATGCATTTATGGCTTCTTCCAAAGTACTGATATTCAAACTAGTCAAAATTTGCTGCACATGAAGCAGGAATTAGGAAATACCAAGCACTAGCATTTGCAAACTTGAGCCAAAGCAAGCCTGGTTTTAATATTTATAAAGAATGACAAAATGTCACTGTGACATAATTAACAAATACAAAAGGTCTATTAAAAATATCACGATACAACTAATCTTTGAGAATTTAGCAGCTGAGTAAAGAACATTTGTTTTAATCAACTCTCTCTAATGGACAACAATATCTAAGATAACAAGAGAAAGATAATTACTTTTGAATAAAGGCAAAGGCTATCTGTAACTACGTTTTATAATGGATGCAAACTCAAGCTCCTCTCCTCAAATTATAAAGATGGCAAATCACAGAAGCAGCACACAAGAGTAATAGTTTGGACTGCACAAATCTATCCCTCTCTGTCCTTTGCTATTCTCTTTCTCATTACCAATGTTTCCTAACATGATCTATTCCACTCCTTCCACTTTTCCATCCCTGTCTCCCCTACTTTCACCTTGTTTCATCCTTTGTTCTACCCTTGCTTTCCTGTCACAACAACACCGTGCAGGTCCAGCTCAGGCAGACTCAGCCTGAAGGCCAGGGGACTGTGTGGCCCCCTTGACAAAGTGCACCTGCCCACTTCCTAATGACTCCTCCACCACAGGGAGACTCAAGGGGAGAAAAGATGAGAAGGAACGAGGAAGTGGAGAGGAAGCACCTGTAAGTTTGTTTTACACTGGACAGTGGATTTGGGAAAGTTTATACAGTTGTTTCCATCCAAGTCAGTGTGAGTGGTCTGGCTAAGTATTGAAAAAAAATTGGTACATGCCCTTTTGATGGCTTCTATATCTTGAATCTGAAGATACTGTAACACTTTCTGCCCTTTTCAAGCTCTCTTGTACTGGATGTCTTTGCCAATTTCTTTTTTAATAACTCTCCCTTTCTATCTCTGTCACACACACAATCACGATAGGAGGTAAAGTATGAAACTGAATAGAACTATTCAATAGCATTGTCCATTAGTGCCTTTATCTACACAGTTACTACTCATTGCCCATCAACATATGGGGCAGAGATGTCAAACCTACACATCCTCATGAACAGAGGCAGTTCGGAAGTTTCAGGCTGCATCCCACTGATTCCATCCCATACCATTACCATAACATTGATCAAGACTCGAGATTGGCCCTAAGGAAGCCTTTCCTGCTCAATAGCATGTGTACTTTGATCTGAGTCTCCCCAACATTTCGTCAATACACTTCCAGTTCCTGCACTTTGTGAGAAGCTCTCTCTGCAAGAAATCTCCATGAGGATCAATTAGTCGCCGGGGCACAGAATGGCAACTGTCACATGCAGTGAATCCTGACAGGTCTCTTAAAGAGCCTGTATGGTTGGTGGTCTTATCATGATGGAGCCCAGTAACAAGCTAGGTCCATTAATTTCCCCTTGGCCAGTTTTAATTATTTAGGAGCCTTGTACTGAATAGTGTAAATGCACACACACACACACACACACACCATCTGCCTCAAATCCACAGCAGCTGGAAAATTATTTTCCCAATTAAACTGTTGTTTGCTGAGTAAACACATCCCAGTGCACCAAAGAGTTCCTCCTCAGCATCGTTTGATATGCAAACAGGCCACCAATCTCCAATTTGCTACCACTGTAATTGTAAACATTAGCTGAGAGGAGTTTACATATGGTAACACTCCTAATTCCTCCACCTGCCATAAGTCTTGTCAGGCTCATATTAAATCCATCTGTCTGCTTGGTTGTCTATAATGGAGCCTGAAATACATTTCAATGACTATGCACCATTGTCTCTTGCATGGTCTCTGAAAGGCTTTCTCTCTCAGACCTCTATATGCAAGTCCTACTCCACACTTCATACAACAAGTCATACACTAGGACACCCGCCAAACACACACTTTACCACACTATTACAAGAAGGTTGGACAGAGGCTCAGTAAGTCGTTGACCATATCCAACTCTGATCATCAAAGAGACAGTAGCTCTGCAGAAATCTGTAGGTATTAGGCCCCTGATCAAGGTGAGGTGTCCTGCTTCTCTCTCTCTTTGTCTAGTTCCTGTTGACAAACCTTGATTTCTATTAAAATGTATTCCCTTCAGTGCAGCTGATGAGCTGCACCTCACAACAGACATGGATCAAAGAGTAACACACAGCTGAAGCAGGAAGACTTCAATCACAACTGAGGATTAATCAGTGCAGAGTTCGAGTAGTCCTACTTTCGTGTTTTGCAAAGTGACTGTAAAAATAATGTATTTCTTTGTTACAGGAACACTTCTCCAACTTTCAACCTCATTCCCATGTATTAGTTGGAAGGTTGGCATGTCTGTTTCGAACACATCCCAAAGTTGATTTGCATTGTCCTCATGTTTACTGTACTTTTGCCATTGACTGCCATATTCTGACATCAGTAGATGGTGGAAGAACTACAATAGGAGATTAGCTGAAATAAATTTTCCTTCTCACCACCCAAAGGAAACCAGTGACAACTCTGGCTATTGGTGTTGAGAACTGCTTTTTAAATCAACCAAAATTACTTTTCACAATGTCACTGGAGAATTACATTGTCAAGTCAAAGTGAACTTACATGAGACACCACTGAGGAAATGCAACAAAATGAGGCAGTAGCTGAGGCTGCTGCTTTCACTGGGCAGCAGAGTTTGCCAGCTGAGACAACAGAGGACTGAGCAACTGAGAGTTAACAGTGATAACAGTGGTAGACAACCGTAAGTCAAAATGACCAAAAGGACTTGTTATTTTTGTTGTTGGATTCAAGGCACTGCACACCTGTGCAGAGGGACTGCAGGTATAAAATGGTCTTCAAAGATTAACTGGATCAAACAATCAGCACCTTCAGGAACACATGGGCAGTTGACTACAGAGTACTTCTGTAACCCGAACGTACAGTATGTATGACCAAAACTGTATGTTTAATGTAGTTAAAACATTAGTACTCTCTCAGTATTTAATCATTTAAATTAAACTGATAAACTTACTCAACTAACTACATTGTCCTAATTGGTATTTGGAAGTATACACAGGTCTTCTCTTTTCCCAAACTGAACCCACATGAAAATTCATCCTCTCTCTCCATTCATGCTTCTTTATACACAAGCAGCAATCTGGGAGGTGCCTGTGGTGTTTTTGTTAAATCAGGAATCAAAACAGATATTGGCAGTAGTATAACTATAAAGCAGTACCACTACTGTTTTGGGTTTTTATTTTGCTATTCCTCATGCTAGCCTGGACCTAACTAATTCATCCACACAAGTGCCTGAAACTATTAAAAGACGATAACAGAGAAAATACTGTAAACGCTCACATTTTTGCTAAAAGATCTATCACCGGATGCAGGCCAACTTCTTTCAAAAAAGTCAAAATGAAATAATTGCTAACTTCAAGTATATCAATCAGATTGGTTCCCCTGTGGACGTGAAGGATTTTTCTTTTTATTGTTTTAGCCGTATCATTATTTTTCACTATTATTTTTCATTGTGACTATTTTTCAAAAGTACCTGTCCACGACGCTCTGAAACAGCAAAACCCACTGTTGATAGTTGACAGAGATAATGTATCTAGACTTTGTTTTCACTCAGAAGAAAGTGATGAGTTTGAGCTTCATTCAGAGTGCCTTAGGGACCCCTTCAAAGAAGAGAAGGGGGTCTCAGTCATCTGAATGGGGCTCAAACTCATCACTATGAAGTATGAATAACGGGACAAAAGATGAGGAACTATAGAGAGGTCAGGGCAGACCATATATAATATGTCATCTAATTAACCTTAGTTGTCTGATTGTAGTTGTACAAGCATTTCAATCATGGGTCTGCACCAGGTTTGACTTCACCCAATGTAGAGAATACAACCTATTTCCAGAAAAAGGCTGATCAGGCGTAACAGACTTCACTTTAATTAATCCCTAAATACTGTGTAATGTGTGGATTTTACTGTGTGCAAACTTTGCATGCATATAACATGAAACATAACACACGAGCTGTTCACACTGCAGCAATAGTATTGAGATAATGCTTTGTTCACACACACAGCAGCTGGATCAGGGTCTTCCACCACACACTGTGGGAATGAGTTATTGTTCTCCTGGGAAATAAAGTCTAATTGATAATTACAAAGAGAGCAGACAGGACTAGGAATCGGCCCACACATTTTTTCACCACAACATAAAATGTGCACAGCATTCTAAATACTATACCAATATTTATGCATATTTCAAAAGAAATGTCTGGTGTATCTGCTCAAATTACACTTCAATCTATGGCAGATGGAAAACAATATTGGCAACATTTGCAAAACTATTATTGTGAGAGCACTTGAAGATATGAATGCTGCAAAGTAATAGGGAGTTATTGTACTGTGTACTAAGAATAACGGGCTTTTCACATAGTGGGTGATAGAGTTTCCAGGTTCACTGATTCTTTCCTTCATGAAGTGGCTAGCTAGTTCCTTGTGGCACTCTGCCGGCACCATCTTTTCACTGGTTGTTTGCAAGCGACCAGCTGCTTCACTTAAATGTGGCTGGCAGACTGCTGTGGTGGCACTCAAAGACATTTAAGTAACAGAACATTATCAGGATTTATGCCAGACATTCAACTACTGCACACACTGCTGAGGTGAAATATTGCTAAAACACAATGTTGCTTTAGAACTACACCTCCAAAGGCAGCTGGAGTGTTCACTGTCAAACCAGCTTCTTGATAGTTTCTGAGAAATGACTATGAACAATGATTAACTGAATATAGCCACATCATTAAGACTGTAATTAAATATCAAACTATGATTTATTCTTTATTATTCACCTGCACAAGAGATGGCACTAATTAAGTCACACTGTAAAAATAAGTCCCTTGGATAAGGATGCCAATTATGGATTTCTTCCTTAACACACAATGAATACAAGAACAAAATCAGATTTCTATATGGACCAAAATGGCATGATAATAATAATAATGAGTATGAAAGAACCCCTAGTGCCCCTATATTATATGGGGCACTTCTGAATATAACAGTTATGGTAACAAGACAATCCTTTGTATATGTAGATCGATGGAAGATAGAACAAAGTAACAGGAAGACAGAGAGGTAGGAATAGACAGAGAAAGAGAAATTACTACACAAGTCTGCATGCTTATATTTGTCACCACTGAAATTTGTGTATGTTGATTTCAGCTCATTTATCCTTTAATATACAAGCCCAGCTATGGGGTGAGGTGATGCTTAGCATAGAGTTTTAGCAGGGTACTAAACTTTCTGACTAGTGAGGTCAGGAAACATCATGTAAAGCAAAGGTATAAGGACCACAGTAAGAAAATAAATGTGAGTGTCTTTAGCTTGTTCAACATTATTCACTATAGAAACCATCTTGTGTAATAGGCTCTTTTGCTGGGGCAGGTGAAGTGTACATTCAGCTTGTGTGCATGTTTATGTGAGGTTGGAAGTTTGTGAGAGCTGCTGTACAGCATTTACTGTACATGGACCAACAAACCAAAAAATGAGCTAAAATTGTCTTACAGCAGCAAAGAGCTGTCTTGATTCTCAGTGGGTTCAGCAGTATTATGAACCTTTGTCCCAGAGTTATTTGATTTCATGTTCATTGAAAAAATAGATCAATTAGTTGAGCTTTATAGGTCAAAGTCCTCCATTTAATTTTAGGTTTTGTGGTAAATTACACTTGTCATAACTAGAAAATTTCAAGAGTGGTTCCTATGAGTATCAATGAAAAGATTCTGCTACAGTACCAGCAGCACAAACACCTCTGTCTTTTCAGCTGGAGCAGTCCTTTTTGATAACAACTTAACCTGTAAAAAATTTACAATATTGCCGGTGGACTGACTGTTCCACATTCTCCTGGCTAGTTTGTACTCAAACAGTGCATTGGGACTGCAGAATGCACAATTCACAGACAGATGGTCAATACAGTTAGAAGCAGTGGAACACTGGTCCCAACTGGGCTTTCCTTGAGGGCCTTTGCAGGGAGTCTGCAGCTATCAGATTAATTGTACTATTTGTATTTCTTAGAAATAGTTGTGGAGTGTTCTATTTGATTTAGTGTGGTTTTATAAAAGTATTAGTTCCTGGATAATAATGCTTTATGGAGAGACATAAGTGGCAGAGTTGAAGGAGTGAGATGTGTGATGATGGTATGAATATGTGGAGGGGAGAGATGAGGATCGATGCATGCTTATCAGCTAGATAACGGGGAAGTGGATGAGGAATGATCAGAGTATGGGGGGGTAGCTGGGTAGAGATGCATGTGATGGAAAAGAGGTAAAAAATATTGTATATTTACACTCAGTTGCCAGTTTATTAGGTACACCTAGCTAAAGCTAATGCAGTGCATAATAAAAAAAGTCCTGCAAATAATCATCCCTTCATGAAGCTTGTAATGTTCAGTTTCATTGTTTTAGAGAGGTGTTGACTCAACTGTATAGTCATTTTGGAGGCTGTAGTGTGTGGTGCTATGCTGAATTGTATTATGTTACACTGACAGGGATTTCTATTATTTTGTTTACCCATTTATATCAATGAGGGTAGGTTAAAAAACATAAAACATAAACACCTTTCTGTACAATGTAATACAGTTATATGAACTCATTGTATGTTGTACATGTAAAATCTATTATCCAAATTAACTCTAGGTTGAAGATAAATCCAGAAAGGTAAAGTCACCCTGAAATGTACCAAAAACCAACTCTCAAAAAATGAAATTACCCGTAAATTAAGTACCAGTGCTTCAAAACTGCGCTTAAGTACAGTACATCAGTAAATGTATGTAGAGTTTTTTTTGTAGAGAGACAAAGAGAGAGAAAGTGAAAGAGAGACACAGAGAGAGAGAGAGAGACTAACTGGCAAAGCAACAAAGTATTGTACAAAAAACTGCAGTCTTCTTTTCAACTCAAATATCTAAAGACAAGAATAGAGCACCTCTGATTTCTTTATCTGTCCTTTTAATTTTCTATCATCATCAAAGATCACAATGGGTGATGAAAACAAATGTAACAAAATAAATACTGTGTTTTATTTGGATACATTTACATTTTAATGCGGAAACAGGGGAAATAATCTTAACATAGCTCATCTTGGTCCTTTCAAGTCTGGGTGGTCAGTATAGTTTTGGTTGAACCCTCAAGAAGTCTCCAACTTTGTCCTTTGAAGGTGACAGCTCTGTGTGTTTCAAACCTTAGCTCTGCTTTGGTCTCGGACTGGCTGCCTGTGACACTGACAGGAGGATTTCTCATGAAAGAAAATGTCATCGTCTCTAAGGGGTTTCTTAGCCCTTGAAAAGTAATTTCCACTGAGTTAGACATGTCAGTGCTGCAGACCACCTAGTGAGTTGAAAAGGAGGGTAAAAGCCCATTGGGTGCCATACATCGAGGTGAGGATAGGGATGTGGTGAGGCAACTGCGACAAACTATCCCACATTCCCCTGGAAACAGGTCTCCAACGTATGTGCCTGAGGCTGCTGTGGGAAACTGAGACTCGGGACTACAAAAGGCTCCATGAAGGGCTGGGGGTGGCCAGGAGGAGAGTGGGGAGGAGGCTTACTGGCCTACTGGAGCAGTATCAGGGGAGAAAATAAATTAATCCTTGATGGGAAGTCTAACATAGGAGCTGCTATGGAAAAACAACATGGTGTCTACAGTCTGTGCCCCAGACATCACAGAGAAGGAAAGAGCAAGCTGCACATGAAGGAAAAGAGAGAGAGACATGTTGGAATGATGGAAGTCTATTAATGTATTACTTGGCTTCTAACAAAACACAATACCTATCCTGCCTCCACTTCCCAAAACCCCACTTTCCTGGGTGCATTTAGTTTAAGTAGTTTTGACAGATGTCTTCCAAGTCTCAAATGGCTACACAGACTAGAGGTACAAAATTCTGGATCTGATCCAAAACAAACCTGTATACTCAAATGTAACTACTCAAACTACAAACTCAAATCTGATGGATTGATTTTTTTTTTAAGAGACCCAAGCAGACAGGGACCTTCAGACATTTGTGCTCAGTCCAAAAAGACCCAATCCAAAATGCGGTCAACCCCATCCGACCCAAATAGAGACAGAACATCAACACTGGCAGCTGCATGATGCAACACCAATTAACGGGCAGCCACGGTCGAAAAGAGCCGCAATAAATGTCATTTTTTCCTGCACTTAACAGTTCACATGCTTTTATGTCAAAAACGCATTTTTCTCCTGCTGTGATTACAATGCACCATGTGATCAGTTCTGACAGCAAGTCAGCTTGGATCCACTGGGATATTAGACATATTGACACACAGACACCAAGACCCGCAGCATTACAAAGGCACCCTACCCAACCCGACCAGATTAGACTGAATGTGACGAATCCATTTCCAATAAAGACCTCTCCACCAGACTCAACCATGATGTCACACATTAAAACAGGACATATGCTATGAGGTGGCTATCCGTCACATTTCTGCTGACTGTTGGTATTTTGAGGGGCAAAGTAATAACAGCAAAAAGTTTAAATTTGGTCATGCCATTTTGCAGATTAACTCATCATAAAGACACCTTCCATAACCATCTATTCCCATTTAATTATACTAATTTCATCAAAACAGACTTGATCAAACTCTCTTACTGTTCTCTATAAGAACAGTTTCTTTTCACAGACTCAATATACATACAATATAGAACTACATCTGACATTATGGAGCTTAAGGCGCTGATGCTAAAATTATTTTCCCTGCAAGCCTACTGTCAGCCCCAAACTGATGTTGTGTGGGTGGCAAATGCATTGTACTCTGCTGATGGCCTGTAGTTGTCTTTCACACTTCAAGGGCCCACATCAAGACAAGCATCCCTTGGGAGAATATCATGGACAACAGAAACTTAAGTATATGGCTCTGAGCACATGCAGCAGGCTGTACGGGTTACTGTTAAAGTTTGAAATTTCGTTTTCTAAATAAACACTTTTTTATAATCACAATTTCATTCTGCCCTCAGCCCTACCCTCTGGAAACCAACATAAAACACGCAAAAAAAGATCTTCTTATCATTCTGGTTATGAACTATTGGTTTTGTGGATTGGTTATAAAAGCAAAGCTTTCTCATTGCTTTAAAAACCCTCAATAAAAAGCCCCAATAAAAGTTTTTGATGTGCACTTACAGAATATGAAACCGATGCTGCAGCTACAAAAACCTCCAAACGTGCAAATTTATGATAATATTTAATTATGATGAAACCTGTGTGAAATGTGCTGTACAGTATGAGACAAGTATGCTCTCTGTGTGTTTCGTGTGTGTCTGCCACTTCACCTGTCACTTATGATTTGTGGAGATTTTTTGCAGATACTTAATGGAATAATTTGACAGCACACTAACTTTACACATGTGGTTCCATCACAGCACAGACACGGGATGGGTTACTCTTCCATGTCGAGGCTATGAATGATAAGCCCTCATAGCTGCAGTGATTCTCTGCAGCGGCTTATATCTAGCTTCAGGGCACAAGCATTACAGAAATATTACAGGAAGATGTAGAACCAAGAAGCAGAGCAGTGGCATCAGCAGAAAGTAATATGAGTTTGCGATGAAAACAATCATGTTTCCCAAACACCCCAAAACATAGTATGAACAGATAAGTGTGGGGTGTGCTTCTGTGCATGTGTGCGCACACACACACACACACACACACACACACACACACACACAGAAAGATACAACTATGAGTGTAAAAAGAATACTAAAATGACTGACAGGTAGAAAAAAAGAACAGGCTCCTTTTTCCACACTGCAGGAGGATTTGGTGACACCACTGCACAGTAGGACAACAAGCACAAAACCCATCCAAGGCCCACATTTGTCTGTATATATCAAGTTCATGGCTCATCCCCAGCACAATACAGCAAAATGGCAGAGCTGGGCAATGTGGCCAAAAACAATATCTAGCCTTGATGAAACACTTTAATGAAGGATTTTTCTAATCGAAAAAATAATTTAGACTAATATGTTTTTAATAAATGTCTTTAGATTTGCACAGACCAGTACAAACATTCTATCATTTAACATTAAGCATTTTAAATTTTAAGAATTTAGCCAAAAGATAATTAAAATACAATTTCAGAATCTAAACAATTAGGTTACTACTAATCAGATCTTGACGCTACTTTTCTCACGGTGTAGTTTCTAGACAACAGAGTATGATGTGTGTAGCACCTCTGCTATTTTTCTCTTAAGATTCATGTTATCAACCACTGAAGCAACTGAAGCTGTTAAATGTTTTTACATTGACTTCTCCACAGTAGAGCCAGCAGCAGTAAATAAGTCACAATACCATAGATATCATATGCCAGTGTTTATCATATTACATTTATACCAGTATTATCATGCAATGTGGTATGACACACCCCTAGGCATGCATATTTGGTAAAAGTCAATATAAAATCCGGCTTCTATATCTTTGTGGTATGAAGTATTATTACCCAATAGGCCAATAATAAAGGGTTATACTGCATTTCCCTTCAGTCCTGCTGACTGTGCTGAGACATTTGGTCCAAACATAACAACTTAATATACTTAATAACAACAAAAGAAAGGATTTAGCACAGTCAGAAAAACAATGGAATAACAAAGTTGAAATGACTAGCTCCTTGGTGAGTTAAGGAAACTCTCCTGCCTTTATAATATTGATTTAGAAAACAGACACACCAACATAATTCCCTTGTAAGTAGTAGAGCACATTCGAGGTGACTCAGTCTGGGAGTGCACTTATAAATCACTGCAATTAAAGTGAAATCACAAGAGTCTTGCAGGAGCACAGAATATTGTGTGTATTGTACTGACTTGGTTTGGCCGGGTGTTTTAAAAGTAGCCGGTGGTAGACCCCTGCTGCATGACTGGTTTTTGAGCCTTGTTGAGAGAAGACAGCAATATGACTGCTTTTTTCTATGAGCTGACTTCTATATCAGAGACACTGTGCACTCACACAGTTCATACACAACTCTCCCTCACCTCCCCTTTCTTTCTCTCTGCAGCATGAGTTTGTTTCCCCATTATCTCAATCTCCTTGTTGTACTTCACTATATTTTTGAGTGTTCAAAAACAATGAAGCAGCTTCTGGGAGCAAGCCATGAATCATATTAAATAGCTGAAAAATCTGTTGCAATTGCAGTAATTTCAAAGGCCGCCGACTAGACGCAGACTATGTTCTGTGTCTACTTGTGTGTTTTTAATTTTTCTTTATAGTATATGCTGTTGATGCACAACAGAGTAGTTCCAATGCTTTAAATCTTTACTGTTATTGATAACAGTAACAACAAAACATAACGACTGTGTTTGAGAGGATAAAAATATACTGTTTTGTATCGATCTGTCCAATTTTCCAAAGTCATCTTTTGTATATTTGCCCGGTTAGTGGCCGGGCCTGAAGATGGAGATACTGGTCAGTCTGCCCATTCGAGGTGTGAAAAAATTAAATAAAATTTTTAAAAAAATTGATTCTTAGATGCATCGCAATTGTCTTTTGAGCGATTATGTCTCGATGCAGAAAACTCAATAATGTGAAATTTAAAACTCAATTTGCAACATTATGATCACCTGTAACAATTTTGTGAGACCGGGCTGTACGTAGTACGTTCCTTACGGCTGAACCAATTGGATGGTGAAACGTAACGGACGTAAAACATGTGCTTCGTGTTTACGTTCTAAACTAGGCCACTTGGGCTGGTGAGCAACCGAAGATGGATACAATCCGACCAGATTTCCGTTTGGCGAGTAAATCACTGGCGGGTAAGTGATTGTATCAAAATAGTCATGTGTTGTAGCCAGAGTCTGCCAGCATATTTTCTCTGCTTTGTGCCAACTACTGCAACGTAAAACAACGGAGGAAGCGGCTCTTCTACTACTACTACTTCAAACTCTTTCACATTTCTTACTCAAAGACACAACCCAGTGACAGAAGCCGTACAACACAGCCACAAACATTAATNNAATACTAAATTATGAACACTGGATGCTGGAAAACATGTTAGATCAGTACATCTTGGAATATAAACAATTAAGTAAATTAAATTGAATTATACTGAAAAATAAATTGTGGGGTCTCTGCTAACAAATACAAAACAGTTAACAGAAGGAAATAGGCGAGTCAAAAGTTTAACTTCGGACACTGATCAAGATACATTGATAATCGTTTCATAGTCACATCGTAGCCCTCTGAATCGTAATCAAATCATATGGTGAGGTGCCTATAGATTCACACCCCTACTGCCCATCTGTCCAACACTTTAATATAGAAAAAGATATATCAACTAATGATGGACCCCAGGTGGGCAATGTGTAATTAATTTCTTGATCCCCCTGACCTTCCATGTAGTGGTCATCAGGTTAAACTTCCTCCTTTACCAACTTTTGGTCAATCACAAGAAGGAGTTACTGGAGTTCCACAAAATTTGTTGCTCAGTCCCCAGACGTTTAATTCTGATATTTTAGTTTACACCCTTGTTTTTTTTGCCCTAGCACCACCATCAGGCCACACTTCTTGTTTGAAATATCAAAATGTAATTGGCAGATTAGCATGAATTTTACTAAGCACATTCATACTTCCAGTAGGATGAACCATTTGCTCTATCACCCTTAGTTTTACATGCTTAGTCCCACTACTGGCAAGGCACTAAGAATAGAAAAATTACCATTAAATTTGTTCCTAAAAACACTTGTGGCTGTGTTTTAAACATTGCAGCCTTTTGGGGCTGCAAGAAGAGCTTTAAAGTTTTAGTTTTGTAACTAAATCATCATGACAAGAAATGTTGTAAATCTGGATACTGATGCCACCTGCAATAAAACACACAAACATGCATGTACATACTTGTGAACACACATGACCAGAAATCTACAAAACACATTGTAATTACTTTGATGGCAATGACAACTCAGCTGAATGAGACAAAGCAATGTGACTCCACAAGCACAGCCATATACTGTGAAAGCCACCAGTAAAATGCATATTTTTATTCCATTCTTCCATCACGTTTGATAAAGTGTGCGCTAAACGAGATAACAAGTTGACATTTTAATTTCAGCCTATCACTCCTTTACAAAGAAGATGCTGTCATTAATATGCCTTATAATTTATTATTCCATTAAAAGAGCACTATTGTATTCACTATTCTATAAAACAAAGCAGGGGGCAATATTCTACAAATAATGAACTACATATTTTGATTACACTGTCACATAGAAGGAACATCTAAACAAAGTTGATTAAAACAGTGTAATTTGAATTTGCTTTAAAAATAGAAAAGCAGCCTTGGGCCATAACATAAATCAGCATAAAGGCCATGTTGTTACCTAAATCAGAAGTTTATCCTCTATATGGTGGACATTTTAGGACATCTCAGGCTCAGCATGTCAGGCTCAGCTCCACAATGTTAATTATTGCTGAGTTACATTGAAGAAGTTAATTTCCTTAAAGTTTTGTTCAGTTAATCTAGGGTTAGTCCTTCCATTGTTATAGTCTATGTAGTATATGTATTTTGGATTTCTACCAACTGTTTCTACTATTTTTGTAATTGCTATTTTTCCAACTACAGCTCCCATTGCACCCTTTACTATTTGGAAAATGGGAGATATCTTTGATATTTCCACTTCTGAGGTTTCTTGTATTTTTTTCCATATGTCCTCAGGTCTGGGGAGTTTTTCCTAGGTCCCCCGCGGCTACCTGGGGCACCTTTAATGTATCAGCTCATTTTGCGGTTTCCTCTTGTATGTTTTTCTGTCTTCAGTGTCTCTTCTCTTTCAGCACATTTCCATTGTCATATCTGCGTTCCCCTTCTGCATGCGTTTTGATATTTGCAGCGACTCTGGATGTGTAGGCACTTTTTTACCATTTGTGCTTTTGCTCTTGTATGTGTTTTGATAATTGCACAGTTTATGGATTTAGAGCGTATTCACCTGAATATTTGTTTGTTCTTGAAGCACTGCTGTCCTTGGGGGCTGTTATAAGATGCTGACATGCTGCTGGCTGTCACCTCGATTAAAGGCATTAGTTCATCATATTTGCACACAGGCTAGGTTGGTTTAGGGGAGCAGAGTATTTTCCACTGAATAAATACGTTCATTAAAATGCAGCTGATCGCACAGTATCTTCATCTGATAGTACTTGGAAAACCAGGCTCATCGATCAACTGAGCTTCCAACTGTAACATGAGTGCTGCTGTGTATGTTAGGCAAATTCAGTGATGCATTTTCTGAAATGATCCAGTGACCCAGTTTTTTTGTCTCAAACAAAACTGTGCATTAAATTAAGACTTATGTTTCAATTTAAAACAGAAAATCCAGCAACTGTCCCTATGATATGATGTATTGATCATCTAAATTCAAGAATTTTACACCAGTAACGTGGCTCTAGCAATAGCAATGACGATCAGTCAGTTCACCACTTTGGTTCAAACTGAATCATCTCAACAAATACTGGATAGATTGTCATAGAATTTGGTACAAACATTCATGGTCTCCAGAGAATGAAGCCTTCTGACTTTGGTGATCCACTGACTTTTACTGTAGCGCCAGCATGAGGTTGACATTTTTGTTTTTTAGTAAATATACTTACAACCATTAGATGAATTTGCATGAAATTTGTTTCAGATATTCATGATGCTCAGAGAATGAATCCTACTGACTGTCTTGTTTGATGGTGAAAGGGCAATAATCTCTTATTACAGCATTTTAGAAAGCATGCAATATAACGCTCTATTTGATACCTTAACACAAAGACCTCATCAAAAGTCAAAAACGTTTTCTTTTTAAGGATTGAGAAATATCATTGTCATTACGGTCACCATTTACTGGTTAAAGATAATGATAAATTGTCTCCCAAGAGACTAATTGACTGCAGGCCAAAATGAAAGCAGCCCCTCCTCTAAGCGCTATTAAAGAAGATGTGTTAATCACTCCTGTTTAAAGGGAGCTGAAGAGTATGTTCTCCACAAGGCTAATGCATCTCATTTAGCATAATGGCATTTTTATGGGAGCCTGACAAAATTGTGGTGAAAAGACCCTGCAGCAACAGAATCAACAATTGCTGTGAGTGGATAAGTGGTGCGTGTGATCTCAGAAGACTGCAACCCAAGAACTCACAGTCTTGGTCGTTTCTACCGTCTGTTTCCACCAAAACCTAACTCAGAATTCTCAAACTCACACACAAAAAAAGAGGGTTTTTTTTCTGGACTATTCACCGCCCAAAAAAGAAGGTATCTTTGTCATCCCTAATAGTTTTATCGGAATCTGTCATATGAGAACAGCAAATTGCTCCCCCCCCCCCATCAAAAAGGTTTAATCTGTGTGAATTCTTCAGATGATGAGTCCAAGGGTGTGATGCAGGAGGCAATGATGAAAAACAGAAGAGGCCTTTAACTTTACAGGAGATGAGACTTAGGGCACAGCAATGTTGGCTATTTTTCTCTTTTGATCTTTGTCTTTCTGAAAGTCAAAAGGAGAGCGAAGTCTTGCAACAATCTTACAGCTCGTACATTACTCACTGTATTCATGACACATCTATTTTATATTTACTACCCTGTGGCTAGTTGTGATTAAGAGCAAAGTTTATTGTAAGGATATGTTTCTTTTCATTTATTTTGAACAGACAGTAGTGTGAGTGTCAAAGACAGACAAAATCCTCTTGCTGGGGACTGAGGTAGCATTTTGCCCACTGGCAACTTTGGTATACTATTTTCATTATAAAAATAAGGAACATTTCATTTCTGTATTACACTGTACGAACACTGAACAAACACTGTCCCAAAAGTCACAGTAGGCTATAAAACTGAAAAGCATCTCTTATGGTAGGGTCACATCGCTCATGTTCAATGCGTTTCCATTCACATACCCTACAACGGTGGCGCAACGGCAACACACTGTCCTTGTCTTATGCACAACTATCTCTCTGTTGCTGTTGTAACTGACCCAGTTCCCAAACAACTGATTTAAAAAGGACGCAGGCGTGTCTTCCTGTTCCGGCGTGTTATTTGCGCTTGCCATAGTGTGACTGACTGGCATCAGCTTGTTGTGCTAACCTCAGCACATGTTGCCAACGGCGTACGGCTAAAAGCTTGTGAACTTCGATTCCGCATTACGTGCATCAATCTACATACCATGCGGCTGCGTGCACCGGACCGTGACCCCTGTACCGTGATGGTTTGGAATGAATATACAAACTGTTACAGCACTAATCAATACTACCACAGAAAATGAAATAATAAATCCAGGAGGTTTTAAAGGAACTTATGTTTATGCCTCTTTAAAACAATATGACTAATAAATAAACATAGCACACAGGGGCAACACCAGCTCAGTCATCACTGTTACTCTTTACTATTAGAAATGTATAGTAGCTGTGTATGATTTGTACCAAAATACCAAAGTAGTTAAAATGCATTTATTAATTATTAATGCTAGTGAGAGTTTGGTGGCATTGAGCTCTTGTGGGTTTTAAAAAAGTGTATACAATAGATGGAATACTTCCTGTTTTCTTACAGTGCAGACACTTTGCTGCTTACATTCTTTTGGTATCCTTGTTTTTCTTTTCTTCTAAAAGTTATGGACAGTGGATCCGGGATACTTATAAATCACTGGGACTTTAATTTATAAAAGACACAGAAGGCTACCAACATATTTTTTATCACTTTTATTACCTCGCCAGTACAGCACAAGCGTTGCCTACAAACAGCACAAGCCTTTTGCCGTCTCACTGTACTGAACTACAGTGACTGGAAACCTGGGATTAGCTGAAGCTAGTTAGCAGCAAGATGCCTCCCTTCTCCACGGACGACTTCCACAAACTTCTCCAGAAAATTGCCATGCTTAAAACTAACATCCACCGATTACAAGTGAATGTGGAGGTGAATGGACCGTGTGGGAATGATACCACTTTTCCATGGACTCAAAAAAGTGGACAAGAAAATGCTAACACACGGCTAACCAACACCAACAAGACTACCAAGAAATGGGAGGGCTTTTTGTCTGGCAAAAAATCTACAAGTAGTAGTCCTCTCTGGAACTCTCTTGGTGCAAAGCCGAAGAATAAATCATTTCCCTGGGAAATGGGAGGACGAGTGAGAGCCAGTACCCACCCTGAGATTTGCGACGCTATCGGCTGGCCTGCACTGCCATCCAGGCAGAGTGCCTCATCAACCCCTGTGCTTAGCAGAACACAGCCGTGGAAAGCTGCAAAAGGAAGGGTTAGCAACAAACCTGTCAAACAACAAAGTGTACAACTTGAGAACAGATTTGAACCACTGCTGCAGGAGCCTGGATCTCCATCAGATGACCTGCATAACCTCTCATCCTCCCACAGCAGGGTAAGGAATGAGCGTAATTCTGAAAGTAAAGGGCTAAAAGAAAAGCTAACGACAGGGCCTCAAACTCTGATTGTGGGTGATTTTGCTGTTAAATATGTAAAAGCCATGAGCGTTAGGTTACCACCAAAAGACACTGCTTTCCCAAGGATATGGTCTGTGACATGACAGAAAGAATCCCTGATATTCTGGCTGCTTACCCAACTGTGAAAAACATCATAGTGCACACAGGGACCAATGACATTGTAAAACAGCAATCAGAGATCCTGAAAAAAGACTTTACTGATCTACTGAACACACTCAGTTCCTTGAATACTGAGATGTTTATCAGTGGCCCTCTAACACCAGTCAGAAGAGGAGTTGAGAGATTCAGCAGATTATTGGCTCTGAACACCTGGCTGTCAACTGCATACCCTCCATTCAGTGAACTTTATTGACAATTTTAACTTTTTCTGGGACCGCAGGCATCTTTTTA
>LKNJ01002978.1:51396-189572 GCA_002120245.1 Maccullochella peelii | reverse complement strand
GTGTGTGTGTGTCTGTCAGTCTTCAGTCTGTGCTGTGGTTCTCCAGCTCGGAGATGATGGTGATCAGGTTCTGGAGACCAAAGATGTAGCCGCTGTCCAGGCCCTCGTACACCACTCTGTCTTCCTGGTAATGTCTGCAGGTGGTGTGGGCAAAATCTATCATCCTCACGTCCACCACGGGGCTGCGGTGGTCTGAGCGGGACAAGCGAGCCTGGCTGACACCTGAGCTCCCGCCACTGCCATCACTAGACATGGAGGGGCTGTGAGGAAAACCAAGTGCACCTGCTACTTCACCCTCCTCCTCCTCCTCCTCCTTTCCTGGTTCAGCCTCCACCTCCTCCTCATCCTCTTCTTCTTCAGAGAGGCTGTCCTCAGTGTGCTGGCGTGTGTGTTTTCGGTGGGGCGCTCCATCATAGATGATGAGCAGGGAGCTGGAGTAGAAGCGGTAGGATTCACAGGCTTCCAGGGCAGCTTGCATGTCTCTGAGCCTGTGCAGCACCGGGGAGAGGAGTTCACGCCGTAGATGCCTTCCGCTGTGGAAGAACTGGAACAAAGCCTCCTTGAAGTCCGGCAGGGTCAGCCTGCGGCCGTGGAACTTGCTCATGAACATCAGCTGGCCCGTGTCAGACTGGTACACCTGAAGGGATGGAGAAACATAATGACAATGGTGCTGGTAGGTGGATTTTGTAACCTTTGGACAGAGCCAGGCTAGCCGTTTCCACCAATTTCCAGTCTTTTTGCTAAGCTATGCTAACCAGCTGCTGGCTGTGGCCTTATATTTGACAGACAGATATGAGAGTGGTATAGATCTTCTCATGTAACTCTCTGCCAGAAAGCGAATAAACGCATTTCCCAAAATGTCTAGCTGTTCCTTTCAGACGCCATGAACACTGAGGCCAGTCTTGAAGGCCCACCTGCATGCCAGAGAGGCAGACTCCAATTGAGGATGCGGTGCTCTGCTGGCACTTGCGGATCTTCTCGGCCTTTTTCTCCTCCGAGGCATCGTCTCCGTGCTGCTGTGTACCCATCTTCAGGTCCAACACACACGGCATGGTGTGCCGCCACGTCAAGTTCTCCAGCAGGATGAATTCTGGGAAAGTGAGTTAAGGAGGCCAGAGTCGAAAAAAAACATGGTCTTCTTCTACACTAATCATCTTACAACTTAACTGCTTGACAAGGTTAGATTGTTAGCTTTTCCCTCCACAAGTATCACTGAATTAAATGCTATTATCGTTATGTAATACATACAGACAAGTCACAGCAATATCAAGTAACCAATGGGAGTGCTTTGGAAGCGCAACTACATGGGACAAAGACATTGACAGCTAGACATTGTATTAGATAACGGGCCTCAGGTACATGTTGGAGCCACTGATAATCCTGTATGCGTTTCATTTGCATGGTGACTCAGTTAGCCGGAGATGGCCTGGAACCTCTGAACAATGAATCCTGTCTTTCTCCACTTTGATATTCAATGTTGGCAAAAAAATCTTAAAAACAAAACAAAAAACAAACAGTGTTGCCCTCAGTCAGTGAAAGGATACTGTATTGGTTGCGGTGCTTGGCATTCTCCTTCATCTTCTGCAGGTGGTACTGTTGACACCTGAGGCTCCAGGGGTTGTGTTTGAGCTGTGCTCCGGTGTTACTGTGGCTGCGCTCCAGTCTGTAGTAGAGGACTTCAGCCTGCCGCAGCCACTCCAGCTCCACATCCTCCTGCAGCTTGTGAACACTGAACGGCAGAGGGAGAGAGAGCCTCGTTAGTTTCAGGCACAGAGAAAAAACAGACTCAGTATCTGCTTGTGTGTGTGGTTAAAGTTTGAATGTGGGTAGCATAAAAGAGGGCAGCGATGAACTGTTACATTGAATATAAAGAGGAACCCAATGGAATAGTGTCTTTCACTCACTATCATCCAACCAAAAACAAAAAAATCAACTTCCACTTATATATTAAGCCATCAACCAGTATCATCCTTCCAGTCGTTTTGCCACTTCAGGCCAGGGCTGACTAAGTTTTGTGTATATGCATGGACAGGACATGCATCTATTGCAGTTACGTAACCCTGAGGCTGTGACCCTCTCTCTGGTTGCCAAGGCCAAGGATCAGCCGCTCACAGTATTTAGAGCGAGTTTTGCCTTAGGTTGTAAGCGTAAGTAAATGTGTGCGTCATCAGTCAATTAATGAGAGTCTTCAGACTAGAGTGTTACCATTCATGGAAAACTAAAGATTACTTTAAATAGAACGTGGTTGTGTAACGGTTCTGAAGTGATCAATGCATAAATGTCAATTTTATTTACATGACCCACAATATAAGTGTGAAAGTGACTCACTTTCACACCTGTTACTGCATCAACTACACCTTCTACTCGATCATGAGTAACTCATCTCACCACTTGTCTTTACGAGAGTGGCGGCTTCGGCCATCTTTGCTGTAATTGTCGCTGTCCACAAGCAGTGAGGATGCAATCATTTTCCCCCACTTGAGCATCTCGCTTTTGGGCTCGCAGTCGGCCGAGGGGTCCTTGTTCTCCAGATCTGCTGCTGGGTCACTCTGGAGGGGGTACGCGATGACGCAATGGTTCCCTTCTTCATCCTCCTCGAAGCTCACAGACACCACACCTGAGAGCGGGACACAGAGGGAGGCAGAAAGACATCTGTCATGGAGCAGTGAAGAGTCTCTCATAAAGAATCAAAGCACAATAAAGCTGATAAGATAACACAAGCTCTTAAGTGCCAAGAATCTCTTATCCTCATCTTGCAGCCTTTTGCAGCAGTTACACTTACAGAGTACTTTGTGTATACACCCACATCTCTTTAAGACATCTGTTCCAGTAAACCTGGACAAAACTTCAACAGACAAGAGATGATGGGACAGAGATACTGAGCTCTCAAAGCAACACAGAATGAAAGGACAATCAGTATCAATGTGCAGGAGGTGGTTATAATGGTGTAAATCCATACACAAAAACAAACCATGCTCTCAAGTAGGTCTAATGTTAAAAAGCATAGAGCAACAGAGAAAACAGTCCAAACACAAATGACACAAGGCTAGAAAATTCAAGTCAGTTCTGTTTATTACCAAACATATCATCTCACACAAAATGATATACATATACAGAAATACACAAAGCAGCACCTCACACATACACAGAAAGATGCTGTAGTCTACAGGCTTCAGCTACAGACAAAGAGCACAACAGATAACAGTCAGCATGACAGCAAAAGTCCAGAAGATTCCCAAAGCTTGTTTGTATCATAAACAGCATTTCCTCCCCATGGTGTCCCATTATATGGCCGAAGGAAAAGCCAAGCTAAAGAGAAGGGGAGGAGGACTGAGAAAGTAGATTAAAATAAAGATGAAGAGGTGAAAATGCTGACATGGAAAGAAAAGCACTGTTGCCACAAAATATTCATGGCACAGCAAGGGAAAGGGAAGATAGTGACCGATTTAACTTGAAGAGTTTTTGTTGAGGTTCAGTATTTTGGAGGTGGACAATAAAAGTGCCAGTGGGGCTTTTAGGACAATCAGAGGAAAGTGACTGCTTAGTATCACCTTTAACTTCTCTGCTGGAGACACAAAGGAAACAGCTGCACTGGCCCCTGAGGCAGTGTCTCAGATAACATTTAAAGGTGATATTTTAGGATTTAACCCATATCATAAATAACAACCTGAAGAGCTTTTTAAAAAATTTGCAAGATATGAATAGCAACGCTCAGTAAGAGGGGACATGCGAATGTCATTTACTGTGCTTAATTATTAAAGATCATAAAAAGTGTGTGGTGGTGAGTCTCTGGTTTGTGGACTACTCCACAGTCATCTGGAGGTTTTTTGAGTGCTGCCCATGTTGACCATTTCAGATGACCTAATGGGGTCTGTCCAGCAGCTCCTTGGATGTCTGGATCTGAGCGAGGAAGGATCTCTCTTTGTATTCTTTTCACCGTGCAGGCTGTGTGCCAGAAAATAAATGGGGGCAAACATGACTTACCTGTGTTAGTGCAGCCTTCTACAAACACGACATCAAAACCGGGTGGCCTGTTTGTAGGAGGCACACTTGCAGTCTCAGCTGCAGCACCCTCCTGTGGCACAATTTGGTATATGCTGCTGGCATGAATGTACACTTTACACAACCTGCAAAAATGCAAGGCATGTCTGCAAAACATCAATTCCCACCTGACTTGCACATATAGCAATGAAATAAAGAAAGATGCATAACACCACAACAAAACACAACAGCCAAAACACGGGTTAGAAAAGGCTAGTTTGCATTACCTCTGTACTGGGGGGTAAACTTCCTAATTGCAGCAGGCAGACTCTTGTAGAACTGATGTTCGCGGGGGATGAGGGGCTTGCAGATGGTCTGCTCTCCGAAGCGCAGTACGCAGCTATGTCCCCCGACCTGGTGTATGAAGGGCTCAAGCATCACCCCTTTCTCCATGTAGCACTGCTGGTGCTGCAGCTGGTTCTGCTGCTGCTTTTGCTCTGCATTCATGGCCTCCTGGGCCTGAGCCTCCACAGCCGGACCCATCCTCCTCTGGCCCCGACCACGCTACCGTGGGCATTAGCCTCCTCACGCACGCACACACAATGTGGTGGGGGCTCTATCTGGCAGGGGACATGCACACACTGCAGATCCACAGAGGACTAGTCGTGGTATCTTGCATTAAGGATGCAGGTTTTTATTCCCACGATGTCTTCAGAAGCTGTTGTGATGATAATCTGCTTCGTCTGTGCTTCTGCTGGTCGAAAACAAATGACAGGAAGGAGGAAATTCAAGAGAAACAGAATAAAAAGCCAGTATTTAGTGTATATTTAATTCCTTTTTAACTCCTTGTCTGGCAGTTCTTGTAGCCGAGTAGAAACAGAAAGCCTCAGAAAGTCCTTTAAACGAGGTTTGAACTAGTGCTGCAACGGCAGATAAAGCAAAACAGAGACAGATCCTGCTTGTGCCTCCGCTGCAGACTAAACACTCTCTGACAGCTGAGTGCTGGCTCACCACTGGTAAGGCTCTCACAAGCCTGACACTCGGCCCGCCCCATCACAGCAATCCACCAATCATGAGCACCCAAAGCAGGTTGTTGGGTGGTAACCCTTCGAGGGAAAGGAGCAAGCAAACAAAGACAGTGGTGGGAGGGGGGTGTCTGGGGGCAGGGAGAGAGAGAGAGAGAGAGAGAGATAGGAAAGACTAATAAAAACAAGGAGGGAGGGCGAAGCTGAACCCAGCTGTTTTTCCCCTCATTGTGACAGCAGGGTTTTAACAACCTCACAGAACAAGCAGCACTATTTCCTCATATAAAGTGAGGTGTAGGGAAAGGAACAACAGAACAGGGGGAAGACAGAAACTGACGTGCAGTACAAAACACACTGACAGTTGTCAAATATAAACAAAATTACTTACCAACTACACAGAAAACTTGGCCTGAAAGTGCCAACAGCTTTGGTAGTGTGTGATTAATGATGATAGACAAACACGGCGCACAAATAAATTGCTGCTCCCAGCCAGCAGGGATCCAGTTTCCAGCAATTATACAAGAGTTGTGGGGACCCCTAGCTTTAGTTTACAGTCCAAAGTAAAGTGAAATTCTTACAGACCATAGTAGAGCCTAGCTCAATAAGAATTTGAAGGATTTATAGAAACTGAAAGAGTAGAAGATGGAGATGTAAATAGAAACAGAGGTCAGGATGTGGTGTGGGGTAGAAAGGTGGGGTTGACGTGAGGAGGTTGCCGAGAGTAATCCTCATCTCGCCCCATCCAAGCCCTTCTTGACACAGATTATCGTAACAGGCAAGATAACATTTGATTAAACCGGTCACTTACTGCTGTCTCCATTCATGTGAGTCCACCTTTAAACTGCTGGTGGGAAAACGTAACACAGATCAGTGCATGGTGTATTATTACCAAAATGTTCATCTGTGTATGGTTGAGTGTTTGTTGGCTCCAAAATATCATGTGTTTGTGTACTTGCGTGCGTGCAAGTCTGTGCGTGTGTGCTGTACATTACAGTTGGACACGGTTGAGCAGTGAGCAGGGTCAGAAAGACCAGCACTAATCTCTCTAATCCTGTCTCTTGGAACACAAGAGGAAAATAGGCCAAACAAACAAGTAGAAAATTGCCACAGTTACACTTTGTGTGACAGAGTCACTGCTTGGTCTCAGCAGGGAAAGCCATTTTGTCACCTCTGATTCCCTGTAATCACTTCAGTTTGTTTTTCAAGATAGCCCAACACACAATGCAGGGGTTCTCATTAATATACGTTTCTGTTTTTGTTATCCGAAGGCTGCAAAATCATAATTTGATTGTGGGTAATAAATACAGCCTGTTAACCAAGGATGAAAGTCTAGTATTGCATGCTATATTAAAATTCACAGAGAGTTGGCAATGTCACAGGGCTAACATTAATATCAGGATAACCTGCAAGACACCAGATATAGTTCCTTCATACAGATGATGAAATGAAATTGATTGCAGCACTATGTCATTTACATCCATATTTAAAGAAATACGACACGTACTATTTGAAGCTCAAAGAGCTCAGGCACTCACCTCATTGACATCCACAAGCTCAGCCCAGCTGACACAAACAAACAACCATGAATGTATGTAGATAAACAAGTGATTTACAGTACAAGCGATAAACCTTTAAATGTGTGCAGAGGAATTTAACAGGCGCATGATGGAACATTGAAGCCCCAACTGGAAAATGACTAAGAATCATGCAGTGGAGGTGGCATACTGTAGAGAGAACAGAAATAAAATGGAGACAGGGAAGTGAAAGCCATGACCTTGAAAGAAATGGGCCGAGTACAGCATGGAGCAGTTAGCAGGGGCTTTTCACAGTGCTGATGAGGTGTCTGCCAGTCGCAAACAGAGACACTGGGATAGGCAGCCAACAGGAAGTTGGAATCCAGCCTCTCACCTCACACAGAGTACAACAGGCGTGCAGTTAGAAGAACGCCTCCTGACTAGATCAGAGCTTTTCTATCCTTGACAAAAGGGAGAGGACATATTTTAATCTGTCTAACAAGGTACATCAAGGAAACAGCTTTGCAAATGGATTGCAGACTCCTTGGTTTGTGGCTGCTGCTCTCTTCTTCAGTCTGATGGTTGTAGGTCAGTCAATGACAATTTTAGTTTCTTCCATGACAGCAAGCAAGATTCAGCCTCAGTTAGGGAACTAGACTGATTGCATACGCTGGAACTGAGCTGGCTGTAGTGATCTGACTCACAAAAATGTCCCTATAATAAATTTAAAAAAAAAAAAANATATATATATATATATATATATATATATATGGTCTATGGTCAACTATGGTAATAGTCTTCTTCGTCTTCTCATCATTAATAGTTGGTCATTGATTATGTTTTGGATAAAAACAAATATCTGTAAAAACAACACAAAAGCTCTATGAATGTGATCCGCCATCTTGTTACTACTGTTTACTTTTGTTGTGCATTGTGCAACACCCTTCATTGATGACACATCCTTGATTACAATGGTTCCACTTAAAAATGGTGGAAACGTGGGCTGGAGCGGAACCGGTCCAAGAACTAGAGCTAATTTGGTGGAAAGAGGGCATGAGGGAAGAAGTAAGGACACACCGAGGTCACCAGTCCATCACTTGAATAACAAACACAGACTGTCACATTTTCATTGAGAGCCATTTGCAAGTTCAAAGCATCTCAGTTACTGGCATTCAGTGCTCTTTTGTAGCTGTTGCCATGGAAATGATGAACTACCAAAGCTATAGCTGAATACCAAGCCTAAAAAACATTTTTACTGTTTCTTATTCTTATACATTTTCTTTGCTACTTGCTTTAGCACTAATATGCTTTACACTGGGACACAAACCATCGCAAAGCTGTTTTATTGATAATTGGCACTTTAACATCAGAAGTCACATGCCCAGTTCACTACACATTCATGTCTTTGGCTGGTAGGGGCGAACTGCAGCCCTTTGAGGACAAGATCAAAGACCAGAAATCAAACCTGGATCCATCTTCCTTGCTGTAAAGGCGACAAAAGCCAGGATGTTGCTTCTGCTACAATATTTGACCTTAAATGTCTTTTAACTGCGCTTACCTTCAGCTCCATCATTCAGAGCTATTCAGAGTCAAAGTCATGCAGACAACTGTCTCAATGTCCTCACCATGATCAACACATTTACCGAGATCAAAGGGCTCCACTTAGCAAACCTAATCTGTGAGCTTTTATCTATCAACAATAACAGGGCAGCAAAGGGGAGTGAGAGCAGGTATGCCATTGAGGTTATCAAGTGGCTCGATGTTTCATTGAATTGAGGCTGCGGCAGCTCCGGAGGGCTTTACAGCACGTTCAGGCGTCCTAGAAATGTGATCGGTAGATATGTCTGTATTAAGAGGACACGTGTGGACAAGGGTGGGGGTGAGGGGAGAGGAGTGCAGGAGGAAAGAGATCTGTCTTTTGCCCTTGTGTGGCCATGGACATTGGAGGAGGAGACTAATAAGGAGGTGCTGAGTGATTTAGATATAAAACACAAACAAGGTGAAGGGCAAGGGAAGTAATAAAGAGCACACATGCACACGGATAGGTCTATCACATGTTTTTACTTTCAGTAAACAAATAACTACTTTATGCCTCAAATTATGTG
The DNA here is from genome assembly GCA_002120245.1 of Maccullochella peelii. Lineage (NCBI taxonomy): Eukaryota > Metazoa > Chordata > Actinopteri > Centrarchiformes > Percichthyidae > Maccullochella > Maccullochella peelii. Next base: position 180,947 of record LKNJ01002978.1, on the reverse strand, counting down.
TACGCTTAGTATTTTCCATGGTTCTGAGAACTAGTTTGTGTGTGTTTTTGTACTGCTGAACTTATCCACTTCAAGAGCCTTAAAAGATTTAGGACGAGACAAATAATCTGAATGAGGCGGCATGTGTCTGGATTTACCTGGACTGATTTACGCAGTAGCCAAGAGGAAACCTGCAAAGACATATTGACTTATATTCATGTGCGCAGAACATTCATGAAGATCACACATGCAGAAAGGCAGTCAACAGAGCAACGCATAGCCAAAAATCTACCTCTGCTGCCAGTGGCCTGGCACCTGGAGAAAGGCTGATCTCACCTGTGTGGTGATTTGCGAGGTCATTTTCCAGACTGATCACCTCACATGACATCACAGCAGATAAAGCCACCAACCAAATCCTCATGGGTCACCAAACACCTAAGCCCCCACTAAAAATACCACATGCTATAAGCAATTCAGGCCGCAGAGTAGCTATTAATAAACAGTCTGCTCCATGCCAAATGCAGGAGACAAATAAACACAGGGATCATACAGAAGGGAAACAATTTGCCGGCTGCCACCACAGGCCAATAGGGCAGACATTGAAGCCATATGGCTGCACATACTGGTCAAGTCCTGGTGACAGGACGCGTCAACCCTGTCCATCTACTTTTGATCTAGTTGTCTCTATTATGCATGTAACTATACCTGAGCACGATGCAACCATGCTGACAAGATGATACCACATAAAACCAAGTAACAAAGAGTAGAAACGCTTATGTTCTTACTTCAGTCTTCAAATACAAATAAATTGTTTATTTCCTCTCCATTTCCTTTCCTGTCTTTGCTTAGTACTGTATACTGATAATATGAGTGATGCTTGCAATGATGCCTGTAGATCTATACCATACAAGGTAAAACTAGTAACTTTGACGGGTAGAGGAGGGTCAAGACTGCCTGATGCCTGAATGCGTGTGTGTACATGTGAGCAATGGGTGGGTGGGTGGGTGGGGTGTTGTAATGAGGTCATCCCACCCTCACCCATCCTGGACCTGCTTCCTGTCTAACATCTGTACTCTCTTCCTGAACAGGGATGTAAAAGATGCAAAAAAAGGACAAAGGGAGGGCAAACAGAAAATGGAGGGGAGATGTGAGCACTGTGATAAGGGGAGACGGAGTGAGATTATGATGAAAGGAGCACACCAGGTTTTTGGCTTGATGACTGGCCTAATTAACCTGCAAATGAGAAGTACGGCACCAAAAATATCCTAATGTCCTCAAATCATTTACTCCAGTGTCCTTTTTCATAAACAATGTTGAGTGACAATGGTGAACTATCACTATTACCAATATTGTTAATAGCCTGTCAATAACACTTGTATTCATAAACAATATATAGTGTATGTTTAGTATGTCAATACAGCTGACATAGCCTATATGGAGAGGTAGACAATTGTTGTTACAGACAGAATTTGGTTTTTACATCATATTTTTTATTTTTATACCTGAATTACACAGAACTGTCATTACAGAAGGTCATCTACTCCATGTAGTGTCTTTAAATGTTAGAATAAAATGTTCGACTAAGAACAAATGGAGCAAAAGACCTTTCTCAAAGGAGACGCTTTGATTTGTCAAACACACGTATACATGGCTAATAGCATTAACAATGGCTGCATTTCATTTAGGTGTGCCAGTTCCGTGGCCTGGTTTACTGGCACACTGAAATGTAACAGGGCCAACATTAATGTTGTTATACCCGTGCTTTTCTTGCAGTCACAGCAAAATTTCAACCGAAGAAATGTTACAGGCCAATTTCCTTAGGCCTCAGTGAGGTCCTAGTTGATTCAAGGAAAGGGGGACGTGAAATGGGAATCTGTTATACTGGAGATATGTCGTACAGAAGGTGGAGTTTGGACTGGCAGGACAGCGAAGATGATGATGATTGATGGTTTTGGAATTGAGAGAAGTCTAACTGGAGCAAGCACAAAGGTGGGAGGAGGGGCAGGATTAAAGCTGTGGGTGCTCATAAGAAAGGGGGACAAATAGAACTTGTTCTGGAAGACCAATCTCCTGCCAGTGGTAAGCTATCTCACATTAATTATCCAATTATTTAGACTCACAAATCTGCCAAGAGCAAGGGACGCTCTCCCAAATAGTCTTTAGATTTAACACACTTTTGTGACTTTAAAAACAATACAGGATTTACAATGCTTCTCTTATAGGACTATATAAGGAGGTCTTCCTAGTATCTGATAATTCAGTAATACTACCAACATTTGTGACCGATGAGTCACTGAATTAAGGGAGTACTTATAAGGCTGTAAAGCTCAGCGACACTGGACAGGAAATAAGGATGTGAACGTCACACACTTCCTGGATTTAGGCGTAAACTGTCCACACTTCTCAGAATCATTAGACAGAGACTCAGTTGGTTTCAGTCCATTGACACAATGCGGTTCACCAGCTCCAGGCTGGCAGAGAACTGCTAATGGGTTCTTACACTACTGAATGCTTCATGCACACTGGTTTTATTGCTGGAACAAGATTTGCCATTCACAGCAACGTAAGGTACAGCATAATGAATTAATTTGTCATAGTGCTAAAATGTATAGAAATATTCTGAATTCCAAGGAACACTCCCTTGGTGTTATGGTGTTCTTCTGTGTTTCTTGCCAATAAATTTTTTTATGTGTATCATATTTCGACAAACTAGAAAAGTGAGCCTTGTACAGTGACATTAAGCCCATATTCCCTAAGTTGCTTTGGTTCTGGCATTTTCCTCATACAGGCCTGGACTGGAATATTTCCATGGCCTTTTGGCTGTGTTCCTCCTCTGCAGCTGAGGAAGAGCAAAGGGCATTGGCTCAGCCCCACTCTGTAGTTCAGTTTCAAGGAAGCTTCATAGAGAGGACAGCAGAGCAGTCTCTTCTCTCCCCCAACAGCACTATGGCTTGGTTGGAGAAAACCTCTGGCTGACTGCCTCTCTGATGGACCACGCTCAAACAAAAATCTGTGATTCTACTCAGAGGAAAACAGGTTCACACACTTTAGCCAACAGTTGTGCAGCCAATGAGAATTGGAGTGATTGGCCCCACGAAAACAGATGTGTCAGGAGTAGAAACAATGTGATGTAATAATTTCGATCCTTAAAGTCTTACTGCCAATATCTCCCTTAACATAACACAGGTCAGTTAAGTGAGACGGTAGATACGGTATACACATCTTAATGTCAGACTAGCCTGGACCGACCAAGACTGTGGGCAGGTAAACCTTAGGTCAACCCCAGATATCCATTATGCTGTAGTCTCTTTGTGTTTGGCAGGGACCTTCGAGTTGGGTTACATCGCATGAGCAAGTGATACCTGTTGACATATCGCTATCACGAGCAGCCAGTCAGGCTCGTAACTCTGCTGTATTGGGGTAGAAGCCTGTGTTCAAGTAATCCTATAGATAGGGCCCTTGACATAGTTGTATGTCAACAACACTCAACACCCCATCCGTGGCTTTACATGCAGCACGGTGAGAGTGTGGACACTTGAAGGCCTGCCAGGACAGACAAAATACAACAGATGTTGCAGTTGCAAAGGCACGGGTCAGGGTGGAATCTGTTTGTATTTTGAACGCAGTGTCATTTCCATCCGGCAGTAATTTATCTCTAAAGACACTTTTGCATTAAAATGCTGGCCTGAGTTGCCTTCATGGGTACCATAGCTTAAACAACAAGCACATCTGCTCTAATAGTTCAAATATCATTCATGTGCGGTTTTGCCATTGTTTAATTCCAATCAAATATACTTAATTGAAGAGTTTGACTTCATAAAAAAAAAAAAAAGTACTGGCCTATTATCACTCCACAAAATTCTACTTTACTGATCTGCAAAATCAGAAAATATCAATTGGATCTTGATGTTGTCTAGAGTTTGTCAATTACATTACAAGAACTACACAGCTAACAACAAGCTTACAATACATAAGGTGATAAAAGCACAACACGCAACATTCAGTTTCTGGCCGATCTGCTCCCACAAATGAGCTTTTCTGTCTGACATATAAAGCTCAGGACAGACAGACAAGGCTAGAACAAGTCTCTCGTCCATTTTCTTGGTTACCAGGGTGACGAACCCCATTTAATATATGACTGGTTGCCTGAAAAAACCCCCACCAGTGACGACACCAGCGGCTTTTTGAAAAGTTCAGAGATTTTCAACTAGAAGCACTCCGAGCAGCCGCACAAAAGGCAGAGCGCTCTGAAAAAAAGATGGGGGCAGCGTTTTTTCTCTAGGTAGCCACATATATATACTCTTCATTGTGAAAAACAGAAAAAAACACTATGTGGACACAAGCCCTAAGTGATGACCTCTAAATCAATCTGTAGAAAATGGATACCTGATGGGTCAGACCGGGTTCGGACAAAAACTCAGAAATGTTCAGGTTTGGGTTGGGTTTAGTCATGTCAGCTCAGATTTGGCCTGAAATAGCTCACTGTGTTCACTGGTTAGTGATATTTGTAGATCTTTACTGTGAGCGTTTTGTCAATCTTGAATCTGAATTTCAAATGTTCTCCTATGACAGTCAATAGTCAATACAATAGCACACTGTTAGAGCTGTTAACAGAGCTTTAACCTTAGCCTATAAAAAAAAACAACAACACAGAGATGATGCTAATAATCATGATTGCCTTCCTGTCACAGGATTTGCAGTGGAGAAGTAAATCAAATCTGCAGCAATCTTAAAAAGCTTAGTTTGAGTCCAACCTTCCCGCAGATAAAGAGAAAATGCTCTTGGAAAAAAGGAAGAGTACATTAAGATTTGTGCTTGTGTGGAGGCAGAATAACCAAAGCAGGTGCCTCTTTCTTGTGAACTTGCTCTCCCATCTGAGGTTCTCATGATACTGAGCCATTTAGTGATGTGTGTGCCTGCGTGTTTGTTTCAATACAGTATGTGAATTCTTGACATTAGCTCACCTCAAAAGTGTGTCAACTCGTGCCATCCACCACCCCACGTGAGGTGACAGGATGGAGGGCTGCACATATCCTTTAGCACGTTGGCACATCTCTCACACCAAATATAAACACAGGCACCTCTCTTACCATAAATAACAGCACTCATACACCTTATCGCATAGTATTAAAGGCTGGGCACTGACATGAGCACAGTGGCATGCCCTCAGTGTCACTCTCCAGACCAAAGCTCTTTCCAGACACTCACATTGTTGTGCACTGAGCCAAACAGAATTTAGATGCAGCTATTGCAATAATGGGAGAACAAGTGGACCCTAATACAGGATAGACTGAAGGAAACATGAAGCCATGGTTTGAAACCTGATTTCATATTAAAAGAAATGTCATCACTGCGGTGAGAAGACAAACAACTGCTTCATCCAGGACACCCAATACTGCAAATCAACTCAGCATGCAAAAGGCACACAGTCTCAGCCCCGGCTGACAACTACCCAGATGAATATTAATCCTTGGAAAAAGCCCACACACTTGCAAAAACACAATACGGTAATATAAGGCTCTAAGACGGAGTACAGTTACAGCAACTTAGAGGCTTAGAACAGACTGACCTCAAGTACGTGCACACACTCTTTACATGCACGAACAAATGCAAGCCAGCGTGCACACACACAAACCATGTCACATACATGGATAAACACCTAAAAAAGTTAGTAAGTCTATTTATTGTGACAGAAACAAGAGAAGCGTGGGGCCATCAGACACAAGTCTTGTGTGCTACTGTGATACTCTGCTGTCCACTCTGCTTGCAGTGCGGGCTGCATCTGAACTCAGCATCTCAGCACAAGCAACATAAAACAGTCCTATAACCAGGATCGGAAATAATCCATCACCCACAAAATGCTTGCAGAGCTCATGCGAGGTTAGAAGTATAGGCTTGTTAATTTAGCCCTTATTGGACCTGCTTTATGTGGTAACCTAACCCAAATTCAACTTGACGGTCAGAGCAAGCTACTTTCTTTTCCTACTAGTCTTTAAACTCCTAATGTACACACATCAATAAGACACTAAAAATATATCCTTTATTCATTATCCAAAGCAAACACATATAGAGCTATTTTAACGATATTATTGCATATCATTTTATTGGAAACCAAATATGGAACAACTACTGCTGAAACTGTAAGTAGATCAAGAAGCAAACCATGATTCCCATAAGTACTGTGGCCACCCACTGCTATCAAAATGCAGGAAAAAGCACCATTTAGTGTGGCCTTATGGTGGAGGGTTTATGTGGTATAGCAGGGCAACAGAGGGGACTGGGAAGAGCCATAAAGCTCCACTGTAGCACAGGTTGGAAAACAGTAGGGAGATTTATAGTGAGGTCTAGGATGAAATGCGTAGTGTGTTTACAGTCTGTGTGGGCAGGGACGTTGGCTGTTGATACAAAGCAGTGTGGGCTGCGTTGGCAGCAGTGCAGCATGTTTCTGTGCCATAGACAACTCTGCGCCGCAGACTAAATCTACACCCCTTGCTGCACTAATGCAGCCCTCATTTCTATCCCTTTGTCAAGTGAACATCCAGCCCTCAATCTTCCCCCAAATAGCATTTATCTGCCGTAATAAATGCTTTTATACCCTGAGACTGGCCTACCAAGCAATCTGACGTAATGTAGACAGTCAATCTGCTACAACTGACATCTAATCAAGGAAACAAAATTTGGTCTCCATGCACACTTTTTCCCCTCACAGCGTTCCCCATCACCTGCAGTCCACTGTAGTACCCCCATTAACCTCTCATCCATCAATTATGTTTTCTGACTCTCCTCCCGTCACTCTGTCTCTGTTCCTCCTGAGCTAAAGTTTCGTACCTGGATAGTTTGTAGTGCAGGTGATACACAAGCAGGGTGGTGGAGATGGCACCGAGTCTCCTGGGGTTCTTCGGGTGCTGATTGGGAAAAGCTTGGTCTTGTTCCAATAGGCTGACTGAACACCTGAGGCCCACAGAGAGACAGAAAGAAAGGACAGCTAAATCATGTACAGTGGAAAAGTACTGCAGCCACTTCTATGTAACGCTGCTGTAAGGAAGAAAAAAAAAAGTACACACATGCATGCAGAACGCATACAAACTCAACCCCCCCCTGGTCATTGTAATCAAGCAACAAAGACAAATAATAGGTGCTTGGGAGTTGCAAACAAGCTAAAATGTGCAATCTAGCACTGGCTGAGCAAAACTAAAGTGGAACCTCTTGCAGATTCTGAGTTGGTCACTTTTTCTATTATGAGTTAAGACTTATATTTTTCCACAGCACCACTTCAAACCAGTTGGGTTTTCAGGACAACTGTCACCATGGATAACCTAGATGCATGACAACCAAAGTACATGCATAGCATTTCTGTGGCTCCATCTAAATCAAACATGAGGCATGAAGCAGCCTACAGGCCTTCATGCAGCACGTAGCCTATGAAAGAGATATCTATAATCTATGCCAAACTATCCGCATGCATTTTCACATTATCTGGTTGACCTGAAGTGCACTCAAATGTGGGAAGTTTGACATCTAAATCAGAGGCTTACAATCTTAAGACCTTGCAATTATTCAAACAACCTCTCTCTCTGTTCCTCTCTAGCTTTAGCCCTCTGAAGCTGCAATCATGAAATCAATTTATCTGGCTGCTCTGGACTTCAAGTTCAAGACAGTTTGACAAAATAAAAAAGATTTACTGAATAGTGCACGGTGTAGCGACTGGAGACCCGAGGAGCCACAGGCTACATAATTAGCCCTGTCAGATCATCTCAGCTATGATGTAATAGGTGCGTTATTAGATATGGACATGCTGGTGAAACTCTAACAGAAGGTCACATAGCTGTAATTTCCAAATCAGACCCAGAGTCTATCCCTCCGATGACTTCCCTGTGAGGCATTTATATCACTCCTTAAAACAGGGCATACCAACTTTCTGTCCAAATCCATCTACAATGTCCAATCCTCAAATATCTCCACTCAGAGCCAGGACAATATTTGGCATTCAGATGGACTTTCCCCGGCTGTCTGGTGATTAGTTACAAGTGATGGTCGGTGGCAGTTGGGTCCAGAACCAGGCCAGTGTTGAGGCTCGGACCTCACCGCTGACACGTAGTCTTCAGTGCACCTTCTTTGCTGCTGAAGTCTAACAGGTTTAAAGAACTTCTTTGGAGAGGATCAGAGTTTCATGCAATTAGGGTGTATTCTTTTGACAGAGATAAACCTGAGTTGATCTCCAGAAAGCAACTGAAAAACAGCCTGACTGTGCCATCCTTTTATAGGGGCAAGATTTAACACCTGCATCCAGCAGACATCTCTGCAGCACAGGATCCGCTGATGTCTAGCTCACATTAATGGTCATTCTTCACAGATTATGACAGGAGTTGGCATGAGAAGGGCTACGCAGAGCCCATCTCGGCCGCTATCTGTTCTTGTCGATGGCAGGGCACATGTGAGGGTGATGGGAGATGAAAGAAAAGCCACTCGCTGCTGTACTCAGGTGGCTGGGGGAGTCCACCACCAGTGTAGCCATGAGACCATACATCATTATTTTGACACGGGCTCCTATGGACATTGTCTGATAGCAGCTACAGTTGGGGCATTGCTATCAATGGCTGCAGTATCAGCGAGGCTGAGCAGATACATGCTCGGCATAAGTTAGAGTGGAGAATTTCCTGTACACCGTATGCCCATCAGAGAGGCCCGAACCGTGACAGGACACAAGTTTGAGGCCAGGAAACTCCTTCATGATATGAGCTTGGATCCCTCCACAACTGCAGAAGCCCCCTCCTTTCTCTAATACACACAGTCTCTCTGTGTGACTCTAAATGCAGGCTTAACATTTGGTATGAATACAAGTAAATAAGTAAGTGAATAAGTAAAACTTTAAGTGATATATTCAAACACAGTGATTATTAGCTGTTACGTTATAATAACAGTACTCTATACATGTGGTTTACCACAACACAATATAGTAGACAACAAAGGGCCAGCTTGTTTTTACCCCCTGGTGAGGACATTTGCATTCACAGCCATACATAGGATACAGTAGCCTATATATCTGATCTGTCTGTACCTTATCCAACCAAACAATACACTATATCAACAGTGCCCCAGCACACCAGGAGCTGGGAACAACATACACAAACAATGAGAGATCAGAGATCAGCTATAGCTCTAAACAAAAACCACACTCTCCGAACCCGGTACACACAGACTATCTGGTAGTCTGCCGCATGGCCCACTGGCCTCGTCTGCATCACCTCTCCCAGCTTTTGTACACCAGCTGTGTGTAATCACCTGCTGCAAGAGGAGGGGGAAAGTACCTACGGACAGAGAGAGAGAGAGAGAGAGAGAGAAAGGCACACAAACAAAAAAACACACACAGCCCTCGGGCCGTAACAGAAATGAACACCTCTTCAAAGTTATGACGCTTATGTTGCTAAACTAAAGGTCAACGGGGTTGAACACACACACAGGCATAAACAAAACCCCCATAAATAGAAACTGTTGTTTCCATGCCACTGACCTCTTAGACCCTGACAGTGTGTACGCCATGAACGAGTTGCTTAAGTGCGCTTTCTCCAGACGCCAAACCTCTCAAGTGAATTCTCAACGAGTCAAATTAGAATTCACTCTGCTCAAATCTCTTGCCCAGTAGGAAGAGAACATTATGTTCCTCAAACGCAGGGCTGACAAATACACAAGTAGTGCCAGACAAGGCATGAAAGGTGCATGTGTGTGCATGCATGAACGCACACACACTGAGTGCAGTCAGGCAGACATAAAGATGATAACACTGAACAATTTTCCGAATGTTCAGGTCCTGCACGTGAACGGTAGCTGGAGACGCCACCGGGAGCAACTATGTCCTGCATTGGCAAAAATAGACAAAAGAGTGTATGTGATTGCATTATCGAGAGGAAGAGAAGTCCTTGAAACAGAGGGATGTGAGACAGAGAGGCTGAAAATGTGGAGACAGTGAGGAAAGTCTGATGCCAGACGGACACAGATATGGATTCTAAATGAGCTGGCAGTGCCAACAACTGCTTGGACAGTCCAGTGATAGTGCGAACAGAGGTTAAATATAAACTCAGTAATCCCTCAACAAAAGGGCATAATGAGAGTCTGCCTGAATGGTAGGATGTGAGCTAGAGGGACTGGGAGTGAGGTGGAGGGAGGAATGTAGCTGGCAAAGGCCCAGGATTGTGCCACAGCTACTCAGAGCAGGTCAGCCACTCGTCGAATGGAACAGCTTCCTGCTCAGTGTCCTCTCAATGACAAATACCATGCTCTCCTTACCCGTCCAGCTGGTTTCCCTGGCATAGGCCAGCAATCCACCTTGATCCTGAAACATAACCAGACTTCTCCTTTCAAACTGGGCTCACAGCTACTAATCAAAAAAATTAAGTCGGTGAGGAGATTATCATATGCAGTCTCAGGATTAAAGCTAGTCACACTTTCCATGACTGGTGAGATGGTGACTAACTGGTAAATCCTCAGCCATGAAGCGGAACGATAGCCCTGACCTGACAGTCACCCTGTTGGAGTGGGGTAAGTACCTGAATTATTCAGAAAGGTCAAAGAAGCACTGCTGGCTCTGAGCCTAGGACACGCTTTGATACTTGGGCCTCAAACGAGGTGCCAGCACAGTGTTACTTTCTCTCAACACAACCCCGATGTGGTTTCATCTTGTCCGTATCCAGTGTCAAGTGTCTTTTTCTCCCTACCTTTTGATCTCAGAGGGAAGCGCTTCTGTACTGCTGTGGAGATATGGACGAATCTTTAATGTCACAACCGCCATCCTTAAGGCAAACACACCGGAAGAGGAATGAGGGGATCCAAACTAAGGTTTTTTGACACAGTACATTTGTGTTACTCTATGACCCCCATCATCAAATATTTCCATCACTAAGCCAATGCTTACTCATCTCAGTGTGACCTCATATGCCTGAGAGTCAAGGTAAAAGTATGTGACCAACCACGTCTCAGTGAAAACTTTAAGTGTACAGACCTATACATAGAAGCACAGAGAAATACCCTAAAAAAGTAAATCAGCTCAGATACATATACATAAAAGACGTATCCATCTTTTTAAAAGCACCCTGGTTGGTTTCCCAGCTAAAGCCTCTAAATCTCAGTTAGCAGAATGCCAGCAAACATGGCAGTGTGTATAAGTATGTGTAATAAGAGCTCTCAGATCAGAGGTTCGGGAGATTAACAGGGGCTGAATGACTGACTGCAAGAAGCTGCATGCCGAATGGGGGGCAGAGAGTCAGATGCTAGCTGCGCTGTGGCTCAAGAGTTGGAATGAGTTACTGAATGAGAAGCAGCACCACATAGGCAAGAACTCCTGTAATGCCTCTTAACGTTATGTGAGAGTGGCACTTAGGGAGGTTAAGCACTGTGGTTTGTTATGCAAAAATACTAATTTGCCATCACTTTAAATATTTAAAAGTACATGCAAGCCAACATGTAATCTGCCAAGCAAGTACTGGCTGTGTGCTTTGTTACCAGACTACAAAACACTTGGATGATGCTGCATATGGCATTTGGTGAAATCAGATGGATAAATTCTACTTTTCTGCCCCAAGACATACAGTATTCATTATCAGGGCTGAAATTAACAATTATTTTCATACACCGATTACTCTCTTGGTCCTAAAAATAAAATACTGAAAAATGTCCAAGTGGACATCTTCACAAGTTCACATTGCTTGTTTTGTCCGGCCAACAGTCAAAAACACAAAGACCTTCAGACTAAGAACACCAGCAGCAATTTGTTAATCTTCTACTCCACTATTTCTGAGGGATATTATATTTGTACTACATTTATTTGCTGTCAGTAGCCTAAGTTAGCCTACTAACTGCAACATTCAGATTAAACATTCAAAATATGGGACAAACTCTTGAATTATGATGCATTTCTGTACTCCAACATTATGATAAAGTCACCAGACTCAGCTCCACCTGGACCATTTGCAATATTAAAATTCTCTTTACAGACATTAATTAACATTAATTTTATGAGTAAATTGGTGAATGCAGGCCTCTTCAATGTGGCACTGTTACTTTGAAGTATTTGTCTACTTGATCTACCACAGCATGAAAAAATGTGTACACTTGCACACAAAGCATTGACAAATAAGTAGTTAACCGCTCGCACAGTGCGAAAAGGTTGATTGAGGTGGTAACAGTGGTGATTACATCTTTTATAAGACAAAGTCAAAATGTTCTGTTTTAGGTCCAATCATGTTGTTACATCTGGTACAATGGTTGAGGATCACAGTTACATAACAGGTTATGAACTTGAGTCTGCAGAAAGAGAGAGAGGGGGGAAACAATCTGCCAGGCTCCAGATAGATATCAATAGAAAACCGCTTTAGAGGGACACTCAATCCTGCCAGTAGGTTTTGCTGTTCGTGTGTGTGTGTGTGTGTGTGTGTGTGTGTTCTGGAGGAGACACTTCTTCTGTCTGAGAGTGTTTGCTTTCTGGACCCAACCCCACAGTGATTACTTGTCATCTCAGTTTCTCTCCTAGACATATTACTCAGCTTCCATTTTAAATGTCCTCATTCACTAGGCCTTTGACAGATGGTGGGAAAACCACAGATGCACCCCCCATGTGAGAAAAAACACACACATGCTCAAAGACACAGTGACAATGATGCACACATTCGCAGCAGAGAAGGAAAGAACCAGCATGGCAAACACAACAATAGTGTCATTTGAAAGTGTGACTGCTCTGCTGACACATGTTGGCATGGTGCATCAGGTAACAATCAGTCATTAACCCTTGTGACCTCTGTGAGTCAAGGGGGAAAGGATATGAAGTGTAGAAGCAAAAGAACGTGATGCGATGCGTGTGAGTTTTCCGACAGAGCACATGAACTGGACTGGTGCACCTGGTACTGTCAGTCTCCAGTAGATGTTGGCAGTGGTCTTCATTTCAGGGGGTCAGTAAACTGCTCATACCCTCTATGTGCTACTACCCTGTACGTGATGCTCCAGATCTACATTCAGCGGTAGAAGCAGAGAACAGAGGAAGTGAAGATTTACTAAATCTTGAAAACAAGCGTGAAACTATGGGAATCAGGGAGCACAGTACACATTCTATTGCTTTTTCTGGTACGTCCTCGTAAAATGCATTTTTCAAATTCATTTACCAGCGTGACACACAGCAGACGACTTTCAGGCACCACTTGAGCAACATTGTTCAGTGAAGAAAACAATGACCGCAAGCTTTCATCAATTGCAGCTTTGATTTAATGACGTAAGTCAGCACCCACGGAATTGCAAAGGTCAGCGCAGTGCAGGGATAGAACAACACGAATTCCATAAACGACGACATCTACACCAATTACACGCCGAAACCAGCCTCCCCACTGTCCTTGGAGCTTGTTCAGGGAACAGTGAGTGGGTTCGTTACTTTCTACTCAGTGAGTCTGAGAAGACAATGCCTCCTTTTTGCCTCCAAGGACAAAAGCGAGGTCATACTCTGTTCCCTTAGACAACATTCCCTTGTCGCATTTGGACTGTATGCATCGTTGTGGGTTATATCACAACGAGACAAACACTGGCATGCTTCTCTTCTGCAGGCCAGATCTCTCCAGTTTAGGGACACACTTCTTTAAGTTTGTTCTCTCAAGTACCCCTCAAGTAATAAAAGAGCTTAAAATGTATTTGTGGGAAGTTGGGTTCTGTGGCTTTGGTAGAAATATTAGAGAAATTGGCAGTGTGGAAAAACCGTCACACCGCTGACTAAACCTGTATCATCCATCACTTAGTATCATTGCAACTGTAACTACATCACAATCTTGTTTACCTTTCTACTCTATGAAAGATATTTAGGTTGAGGCTAGGCTCCATATGGCCTGACAGTATGACATCAACCTGTTACACAAGTAGGACAGAAACAGGGGGAAGGTTTGCTGAGTAGAAGTCACTGCTGCTCCAGTTATGCAAGCCTTCAAGCAATGCCAAATTGACTGGGACGTCTGTGGGAGCTGCTTGGAAGTGGAACTATAGACTGAATAGAGTTTTGATTAATTTAGAGCAAAAACATCCTCTCCCCACAACCGTCCTCCGTCCGGCTGCCTGGACTGTTCTCCACCTGCGGGTTTCATTCAGCCACCTAACTGAATTGGTTTAGAGCTTGACTGACATCTTCAGGCTTTCTTTGTAGCTCTCCAAGAGCAGTGGGAACAAAGCCACCAGGAAACCAAACTACAGCAGTGGAAACACACAGTGCAAGGCACAATCAAAAGGGAGAAAGAGAGAGAGAGAGATCTTGCATAACTAACAGCACAGGATATTACACGGCAACAAATGACATAGCAACAAATGAGAACGTTCACAATTAGTTTGCAATCTCTGGCGACTGATGTGCTTTAAGCAGCCAGGGGTGAGTTGAAGTACACATTTTAAACCCAGCAACACGCCCCTCAAACACACAAACACAATTGCCCAGTCTGTTTCAAAAGCAGGCATACGTGCAATGTTACATTACTGCATTAAAAAAACAACAACAACAGCTGTTCCAGGAAAAAAATATGCTTATACTGCTGTGAGAGGGTTTTGGAGGATAGTGATCAAATTTCTTGAATTAAAATCGACATTATATTCTTCCTCATAGCTCTCTGGGTAACTGCCTAGTAACAGTGTGTTTAATTATAAACTGGAACTCAAGATTGGAAGGTAAGGCACATTTGCTCAAACCCCAGCTTGTATGTTATCAAATGAACATGGCTGCCCATTCAATTGTAAACAAATATTACTTTTACAAGATTCTACAAATTAAAAGACACCTTTAAGTTTGATTTCTGGATGTCTTTAATATCTCCCAAATAGTGTCTCTGCATTTGTTTGTGTTATAAGCAGACAAACAAGCAAGCTGTTGTACTGTAGTCATCTGTGTTTGGGGTGAGGAACTGGGTTTTTACACCTTTTACTTTAAAGCACCAAAGGAATGTTGTTTGTCAGACTCTGCATGTACTTGTACTTGTGCAATTACTAGTACTGTTGGTAGCAGTTCTGTTCAAATGTATGGTACTGTGTATGGCTTTCTAACTTATTTGTTATTTGTATATTTGTTTCGGTTCCTACCTACTTCTCTTGCCTGTTTCTTGCGCTGCTGTAATACTTAATTTCCTTCCTGGAAATCAATCAAATGTTATCTTAGCTTATCTTATTATCGCTTATTAACACACTCACTTCGACAGCAAACGACTTACAGTGATGAGTTGAGCTATGGGTCTCATTTTTCAGGAAGCTTCATTATTTCTGCAGCTTTCTATCAGGCCTAAACTGTGCAGCCTAATTAGTCCAATTAAAATGTCTCAGTTCCCCCGATATTGTTATTTCTCTTCCTATCATTGGTTGCTTTTTTAAGTGTATGTGAGTCTGCAGACATTGCATATACACACACACATACACAACCACACGCAGTTTCTTCACAACACTGCAGCTCACCAGAACATTTTGCACCTTTCCTATCCCCTCCTGCCAGTCCCCTGCGTTGTTAGTTCTCTGAACCACTCTCTCTCTCTGTTCATTATCACTGCACTGCTGATTAGCACATCACCACAGAGAGCCGGGTGGCCATTCATTCAGGTTTCAATGGGAATGACGCAAATCCCTGACCTGCTTGGTGCCACGTGGACTGGACCTGCTCTCTTGGACTGTGCCTCTACACGCCCTCGGCTGGCACTCTGACATGTTAGAACAGCTGAGAGACAGCCAGAACCTCCAAGTGTAGCATAGGAGGCCCCATAAACCTGTTGCAGTCCCGCTGAGGCTCTCCTGGCATGATCTGATGTCTGATGCGACATAGCACAAGTGGTGTTTTGTTACATAATTGCTTATTTTGCACCAAAGTGTTTCAGCTAGACCTGACCAAAAAAAGAGAACCAAATTATACCCATTAATGTATTTAAATGCCATTAAAAAGCATTTCTAACGTATGCATGTGTGTATATATATATATATATATATATAAAAATTTTGTGCTCCTTATTGCATACTGTATGGATATAGTGGGTGTATTTTTTAGTTTCGCAGCATCCCAAAGAACAACCTTATTGGCCCTCAAAAGGTGGCCATTTAGTGCCGAAACCCGGGATCGAACCAGGGACCTTTAGATCTTCAGTCTAACGCTCTCCCAACTGAGCTATTTCGGCCTGTCGCTAGAGCGAGGTGCCGATGCAATTTGTGGGTGTGTCCACCAGAGGTCGGTCTAGCATATATCTAGATATTGTGGGCCACAGACATTATGACACAGAGAAAGGTTTTGATTATTTTCCCTCATTATTAATAGCAAGCATTTTAATTGAGTGTCTAAAGCCTGTTTCCTAAATTAGAAGATGCAAATAACCTCTAATATGTGTGGATACACTTACAGTGTGGTGTAATATGCTGAAAGTACTATCACTGTATGGTATGTTCAGGGTAAAGCTTTTACCCTGTAAAGATTTTTACAAACACAGAGCCCAGTGCACTGCACACAAGTCAGATATGATGATGTTGACATCTTGTTTAAGTTAACTTAATTGCCATTTCATCCATTAAATATATGCAGACAGGGGGTTACAAAAAGTCCTATTTATAAAGGAAATTAAACACATGTTGGCTAAAGTACTTTTATTGGCACATTTACTAAGAAGAGAAGAAGCCTTAAAAATCTGATGTGAAAAAAACAGCCAGAGTGCCAACAGAGATAGGCAGTAAAGTATACTTGCACTGACAGGAAATCATGTAGATGCAAAAGCTAAAAGATAGAGAAGACAGAAGTTTTGAATTGAGTCATCTGTCCAACACTAAACACAGCTACAGCTTTATAATGGAGTCCAACAGGGCAAGAAACAGCAGCATTGATTTTAAGCAGGTCCGTATGTGTAATAATAATAACTATACTTATTTGGCAGTGAAAATGAAGATGAACTTTATAAGTTATGACTCAAGACATCTACTGTAAACATCCATTAGATTAAGCAGAGCTTCCTCAGCATTGACCTTGAGCTGTACTTGTGCAAGTTAGGATGTTCAAACTCTGAACGGTCTAGAAGTCTGAGCTGATCAAACAGTGACACAGTTTATCCTAACAGTTTTATTGTGTTCACTCCAACAATGTCCGGTTGTTTGGGAGAGCACTGGGTGTTCATGTGGTTCATATCAGCAGCGGGATCTGCTCAGTGTCCCTTCAGCCAATGCATCATCATATGAGCTTCTAATGTACAGTACTGAACATCATCATCATATTTTAATAAGATTGTGAAAATGTAACTTACTGCTAACATAATATAAACTTTATCTCTGGTAGAGATTTTATCAAAATGTCATGCCAATAAAACCTACAAAAGAAGGGGAACCCCACATGGTTCTTCATCTTATTGTTGACTGATTTTTCTATTTTTTTCCAAACAAAATGTCCGATTTTTAGATTTCATTTAACTTACAAGCAGACCCGTGGATCTGTATCCAAATCGTGATCCAAATGTGTTTTCCGTTCTCAGGTCTTGAGTGACTTCCTGTTTTAGACATCAGGTGAGGTTTTTGCTGCTTGAGTGAACTTCAGCCTTAAAGTCTTTTTTAAGTACATCAGTTCCTTAATCTCTTGTAAAACCAGTTTCTTGCAGCAAATGCCTTACATGAACTTTTCCGTATAGTGGAAGATCTTGTGCTTATCTCGTAATGTTTGTGACAGGATGCTGGTTCCACGGTTTTGTCAGTGAGATCCACTTAGTCTGCACATGTGTTCTTACAGCTCTGTTCTCTTTCAATTCATTTCCCTTCTATGTTCATTTCGATCTCTAGTCTGAAATGTTTTTATATAAATCGGTTTCACGTTGTGAAACAAGATAGCTACGTAGATGTGTTCTATGTTTTGATGGAGTTTATAAAAATGAAGCTGGTAAAAAAAAAAAAAATTGAATTAAGTGTCACTTTAGAGGAACCGTTCATAGTGAGTATCCAGATAGTTTTATTTGACGCCGTGAGAAGTCTAGACCTCTTTGAAAGTTGTGTATTTTAGCCTGTCCTGTAAAAATGAGGAACCACTTCCTGCCGAAACCCGGGATCGAACCAGGGACCTTTAGATCTTCAGTCTAACGCTCTCCCAACTGAGCTATTTCGGCTCGCGGATCTTACAGGTGCAATCTTGGATAATAACGGTAGAGGCCCCCCTTGAGTTGCAGTATACGTCGCTGATACGAAAGTCTCTGTCAATCTAAATAGCTAATTGATTTAATGTGTTTGGGATTTATAATTGTTTTTTGATTTCAACCAAATGATCAAAAGTAGTTGCAGTGGCCTGATTGTTCTCGGTGGGTTTAAGTGTTGTTGTATTAGGCTACTTTGCCCTGCAGGCTTCTTCCCACATAGATGACCTTCTTTTCCCATACTGCAGAGGTCTGTAGCGCCTCCCTCCTCCGCAACACAAAGCCCACGCAAAGTTTTCAAACAGGCATGCTGGCAGCTTTTTAACTAGCGAGTTCAGCACAGCTCACTGGGAGGAGCATGACATGAACACTGCCAGGTAGCTACTGTAGGTGCTCAGTGCCTACTGAGGGCACCCATGCTGAACACGGATGCACCCACTGAAACAGTAAAGGATGGCGTCCCCTCACAAAGCTTACAGCCAGTTCAACAGTGAAGTCTGATTTTACCATGCCAACAGTGACAAGACAATGCTAAAATTAACACACACAAATTGCACCACCTACTCACTATATTATTGGCTGCTTTCTGATTACAAAGAGTACATCATACGCAAAACGCAGTCTCTGTTCAACACATAGACCACAGAGAATCAGATTAAATGTTCAACACGAGCATGTTTATTTATTGCAACAATGTATGTCGTTTCCAGGAGGACTTGGTGTTCTTTGGCTCAGCAGTATATTACTGTGTGTCCTTTTAGGTACAGAGGGAATAATCATGTGAACTATATGGATATTGTCGTCATGCGGATCCCCTCACAGCAGACTTCCTCTTCATGTCCTTCATGAGGAATAAAGCAGTTATCACAGCTACACCGGGGGCCAGGGTTTTACAGCCTGGGAACCCCTGGCCCTGGGCTTTTTGGTCAGAAATATTTTTTTTTATTACATACTTTGTATTTTTCAGTACCTCAGTAGAGTAGCCGACCTCTCTGGCATTCAACAAACTCATAGCAGACAGCATACATGGATTCATGCAGACATGAGCACACAACAAAGGGAGCAAATCCAGATCTCAGTATTTCATTTATTGATATAATTCAACATTGCACAGTGATACATTCACATAAAAACACCACCATGAAGAAAACCTATAAAGATAGCATATTCTTGGTGTACATACAACATATTATATATCTTTTTTCATGTGTTGAATGTAAATTCAAGTTCACATCGTGTGTGTGTGCGAGAAATCACATGGCCTCCGAAATGAGCCCCAGTGTGAGTACCGTGTTAGAGCAGTGAACACGCAAGCAGGTAGAACAAAGTCAACAGCAAACACTAGACCTATTAATAATCCCACCAATCTGTCAGTGCTCGGCTGTGGTGGCAGTTACTCTCTTGTGTTTGTTGGACACTAAGGTTGAGTTGACCCATGGGACCACATGACCACGTGGCTGCAACTGAAACACTCCTCTAATCTAGAAAGGCTCGAATTTCCACACAAAGTGACTTGTACTGCAGATTTCACATGTAATAAATTCAGATCTGGTCAGTATTTACAGCATGTATATGAATGTTGTTTCAAAACCCCAAACTGAACAACAGGGACACCTTAAATACAATGCAATCCAAAACAATACTTATGAAGCTGTGCGTATTCAGTTTTTGTTGAGAATGTGTCAGCGAGGTGTTGATTGTACTTGATGGCTATTTTTGAGATTGTAGTTTTTGGTGATGTACTGGACTGCATTACATTGAAAGGTTGTCCTGTTTTTTTTTGTCTGTCACCTCCTGACTGTCATCCCAACTAGCTTCTTCAGCACAGCCAGCTAACTTTACCCATAATTCTATCAACATTTAATAAATCATAAAAATAGAAAACTAGTTTAGACATTTTGGGCACTCTCATGTCTGAGAATATGAATTTACAGTCAGCAGCCGGTTAGCATAAAGAGGTGAAACTGGGGGAAACAACTAGCCTGCTTCTGTCTGTGGGTAACATGTTATATCACATTTGTTTGGTTACACAAGTGTAAAAACGGGGGTTTATTTCTTTTCTTTTTGCACAAGCTAGCTGTTTACCTCCGTTTCCAGTCTTTGTACTAAGCTAATCTAACTGTCTGTTGGCTGTAGCTTCATATTTACTGCACAGCTATGAGAGTGGTATCGATCTTCTCGCCTAACTCTCTGCAAGCAGATGAGCCTACCTGTGCTTACCTTCTCCCAGCAGAATATGCAAAACATCAATAAGATATTACACCATTTGATACAAATTGGGGAGCACTTATAAGATGGAGCTTTGCAAGATTGCGTCACTGTAACATTGACCGTTTACTACTACTTAAGCTTAAGCAAAACTGCATTTAATATTTCACACTAGCCTTTAATTGTTCTCTGACTTGTTCTTCACCTTCTCTCTGTGGATCCACCCTACTAAACCTCGGCACACTTACATCTCATCAGCTATTTTCACGTAGTACTCACTGCGTCTTGCTTGTAAATATCCAACATATTCCCCATTTAGTTCAGGATACACAGCATACCATGTAGCCAAACGTTCAGAGCAGAATGAAGGCAAAGATAATATTAAATACATTCAAAGAGTTTGGGTGTTTTTTTTTTAGTATTCATGTGTTTGAAAACTATCAACGTTTTTTTAAAGCTGTTTTAATTTGAGTGGTTGGCAGATCAGATCATCTGCTGGCTAAACACATTATTTGGAGCAGTTAGGTAAGCACCACTACGAGAATGCTCTATCAAACAACTTCATATGTAAACAGACTTCACTACTTGACAGAGTGCAAATTATATACACTAGTGTCTTTGTTGTTGTTTGATTTTCTTCAGCTGCAGAGGATGACGAAAGCATCCTGCTCTCACTGCTGCCTGAGGTGACTGTTAGTAGTGTTTAGCATGGGCTTGCTGCTGGTGGTTACAATAAAACATCTCCCAGAGGTGGAAATGTGTTTTTCACATTTCCTACACTGGCTTCGCGCACCAGTGAGTTTCATAGTGGAACACACCTGTGACTCTATTCTGTTTGTTAATTCTACTAGCCCGGCCCATGTGTGTCAGTCTCACAGGACCTCTGCCAGGCAGCGGTCAGTACCTTCGCTTGCTTCCAGCCGCACCTGCCGGCTGGTTTTTCGGTTCTCCACCCAGGAGTTGTGTATGACGGTGCCCCCTGGTGAAGGGTCTACCTGGAGCAGGGACACCACCCTCTTCTTAACCTTGGCACGGAGGGCACGGCGCAGCTTTTGTCGGGTGAAGGCGTAGAGCAGAGGGTGGGAGACGGTGGTACCGTAGGCCAGGGCTAAGAACCAGAGGCGTAGGCTGACCAGGGCGTCACTGGGGCCTATGCCCAGGATTAGTACATTGGTCACAGAGAGGGGAGCCCAACAGCCCAGGAAGGTGGTGATAATGATGAGGGACATCCTGAACACCCGCCTCTGTCGCTCTCGCCGATCCCTGTGTCGCCGCACTGCCCGCCTCAGGGCAATGATGGCCGACACAGAGGCCTGGACACCCATGGTGGTGGGCATGGGGGTGGCAGCGCCCGTGTCAGAGGTGACGAGCGGGGCGGAAGAGGACAGGGCAGGGGGGGAGGTAGCTGTGGGGGTGGGGGAGAAGGAAGGGATGAGGGGAGGGTGGCTGAGCTGTTTGGTACCATCTGTGGTGCACTGCTCCCCTCTTATCTCCCCACCATCATTCATCCTGAGCCCCGCCTTCTTTTTTTTCTGTCTCTTGTGACGCCCCCTGCAGGAGGGGCCCCGGAACCGCTGGCTCTTCTTCATGTGGGAGCCAATGCGGATGTTTAAAGCCCTCAGTATTCTGGAGTAGGTGAACAGCATGACTGCCACGGTGGTGAAGAAGATGGGTACCTGCAGGATAAGATGGTAATACATACCCTGGCCTGTCTGGTAGTCCTGCACGCCAACACACAGCAGTGTTCGGTTACGCCATGCTGGCACCACTGTGGCACTCATACCATGCGATGACAACGACAAGGGTGTCACCTGCCCTTTCTCCTCTGCTCCGTCTCCACCAGACCAATGCACCTCCAAGAATGGGATAAAAAACACAGCTACCGAGGTGACCCAAACAGCAGCCAGGAGCAGCGTTGCTCTACGTGTCGTCAGCAGCCTGTTGGCCGGCCGTACTGAGATGTCATATCGGTCCAAGCTGATGACCAGGATGTTGATGGCTGTGGCTATGCTGGCAAAGGTGACACAGGCTTCGTGGAAGCAGCAGAGCAGGGCCAGGTTTGGTCCTGGAGGCAGCAGCACAACCACCAGAGTGAGGGGCAGACACAGCACACACACCGCCACATCCAGCACGTGCAGATTGACAGTCACCATATTGCTCACAGAGTCCACTAAATTGGATTGAGAGCAGTAGAGCACCAGCACCGTCAGGTTGCTGCTGAAACCCAACACCAGCTCCAGCATGAGGAAGGCGGTGAGCGACACCTGGAAGCCCAGCGAGTACGGCATGTACCAGGACGCGGGGCTGCTGGACGAGCCCCCCCCTCCCTGCTCCTGAAGGACTCCCATTCCCTCCAGGCCGGCCACCGTCCCAACCCAGTCAGTGGTGGCTGGGCCTGGTGTGTAGCTGTCAGTCTCCATGACGACCTCTCAGCCCTCATATATTGTATCTGTCACACCGTTGATGAGCTCCCATGATGCACCAGGCTGAGCCTCCATGATGCAGGGATGAATAACAGCTTGGTGACAGTGCTGGGGAGACAGGAACACAATTCAGACAGATGAGAAATGAACTGCGGAGGAGAGAATCAAAATACATTTTCTCATGGCATGTCAGACATCTCAACATAATTATGTATTATCTATCTATATATCGATATATCTATATATATATCTACCCCAGCGTTTGCAGATTGAACAGGTGCTGCATTATGCATCAATCCAGCCTTCAATCTGTCTCCTTTCAGTATCTCTGATCAGGATCTTGGCTCAGCCACAGCCTGAGACCTGCACACAAGCTGTCAGAACCGCAGGCAGCTACCACAATAGGCCATCACTAATGTGTACTGGAGCTCAGGGAATGGGCAAACTGAATGAAGCTGAGTAATCAGACCCGCTGGCAATCAACTGCCCTCTCAGTGATGCAGTAAAAAGAACACATTCAGCAACTTACACACAACCGGTTATGATCTCTGCTCTGCCAGCTGTAGCCGACCACATGATTTATTTAAAATACCTCGGCTGCAAAAGGTGTATAGTTGTTAAGTGTTGGAAGGTTTAATCCACTTAAGTGTATCAGTGTCGCATCTGGAAAATTAATTCACTAAAATATACTGTCGAAGGAATGGCTGCAGAATAAACCATATTCATAATGCATATTTCAGGGAGATTAATGTGATTACAAACATAAAAAAAAACATAAAACATACAGAAAATTGGCAATTTTAACTACAGTTAAACCTACCAAAACAACTTATTTAAGTCTTGACGAAGCACATTTCACACATTAAAAGAATTGCTTGTCATTTGGGGAAACATGCTATGGAGTCAGCAGGTCTTTAGCTTAGCACAAGGATGGGAAGCAGGGGAAAACAGCTAGCCTGGCACCAAAGTTCTAAAATATGTCTATTGGCCCTTCTACAGCTCACTAACTTGTTTGTTTAATACAAACACAAACTAATATGTAAACATGACAGTTTGTGGTTTTAGGGGGAGTTGCTGTACATGCTGTCACTAACAGCAGTTCACCTGTGTGCCCAGAACATACTGTATGTGCAGCATCTCCGTTGGTTGACCACCAACATCACTTAAGCAACAGCGTTGTTCTGTTTGTGTGCTGATAAAACAAGCCCATTTCCCCACATTTCAAACAATTTCTTTAAAAGAACTTGTAGCACCTATAGTCTTGTTAGGATTTATCAGCAATGTATGATGATATTGTGGCAATTGAGAGTGGTTTCACTGTGTTTACAGATTTGGACCTTGGTAGGGAAAATTTCCCCTCTGTTTCTTATTATAGGCGCAATTAGTAATAAAAAAACAAACAACAAATTGCTGGTTCATTTACATAAATTCTTAAAGAACATTTTTTGTTTTTCTTCACTTTAAAGGCCAGGTCTCCTGTTGTCTTTAGAGCAAATACTGATGTAAACAGACCTTTAACAGGATCAGAAAGCACTAACTTACATTTAGTTTTTGTCCAGTGTTGTAAAAGATACATTTGGGACTGATGATCCAGTCCATTGTTTTGAATTTTGGTAGTGGGAATCAAGGGTAATGCCCTTTAACTCTTTCTTCAGTAACAAATGGCATTACATGGAGGACAAAAAACATTCAGTCTGGCCAATTTACAAGCACTGACCACCCTTCAATATCTGGATCTGTTAGCCACTGTTATTCAGTGCTGCAGCTCGCAGGTCATTGGTGAATTTTGTTCTAGTTTTCTGTTATAGCTGTAAGACGCAGCCTGTGGGTACTGTTATGCACAACGACAGTATCTCTCTATTGTATTGCGAACCCCAAGATTAAAGGCAGTATGTAAAACACAGTCGCTTGTCATTGATTAAAAGGTGGCTACTGATTACACCTGCAGGAAATCAATTGAATAATTAAAATCACAGCTTCCTTTCCCCTAAACTCATCAAGAGGTGAAATTCTCAGCATCAAGTGTTTCAAACATTTGATGGCGAATCCTCGAGTCAACTGCGCAGGAAACAAAACAACAACAAATCAACTCTCAACTATCCACCTCTGCACAACTCAACTCTGGCAACAAAACATCCAGTTGAGGGATGGACTCAGTTTCTCCCAGTTTATGTTGCCACGGCAACCACACTACAAGGGTCTAGGTTAATGAGGATGCAGGTGCTATAGTATTGAAGCGTGTGACACCATGCTAGTGATGGGGAAAAGGCGGAACAGTAGAGTTAAAACATCTCTCAAAACAACTACAAAACAGAGAGCTTGAAACATGCTACATTCCCACGGAGACAAAACAAGTTTGCATTCTGGTGCACTGTCATTGTTCTGTCCAGTGCAATTATAAAAGCCTCAGCTGCTGATATATTGAATGTTGCCTCTAATAATCCATATTACAATGTCTGCTTGTGTGTTGACTTCCTGTTCTCCCTGGGCATTGTAAACAGCAGAATGTGGGAGGAAATGGAAGATCAACAGCACTCTTCTTTAAACAATTTTTAGTAATAAGCAAATTATAGACTTCATGGAGACAAAAGGCAAGTTTTCTACAGCACTGTTAGTGTTAGTGAGGAAGCAGTTAGATTTATGGTTTACACTGGGGAAAGTAAAGGGAAAAAAAAAAAAAACAGCCAGTGAAGAATTGAAGGTGTGCATGAGCGCAGCCCTGCAGCCACTTTGCTTGACTCGTGTTGGAGGCTTCCAGCTGGTGCGATCGTGAGCAGACTGATTGCCACCAGAGGCTGGAATCGGGAAATGTAGAGAAGTAGTGGATTCTTGTTTAAAAGGTGGGCATGCAGGACCTGGAAGTAGGACATCTGAAATGCCTGCCGGAGAGCTGAGACAGATTACAGAAAATGTGAGGGAAGAAAGTAGAAAAGAAGAGCAAGCCAGCAGCACTGGTAAACAAGATGTCCCAGGGAGCAGAGGTGGCAGCTTTATTTTTTCCACTCTGAAGTCTTACATCAGCCTTCCCCTAACCGCTGCTGGTTTCCTGGTTGCCTCCGGTCCCCAACAGACCATTTCAGTCCCAAAAGACTCTGCTCATGATTGCCAGAGTGAAAAGCTGCATGATGACTGCACAGGTTAGATGCTTAGACCAATAAAGGTGGAAAGATATTGCACTCTTAAAATCGCAGCAGTAAAGCAAAGTCGTAGAATGACACAGCAGCTGATGGCGACTGGAGCTCCAGGATTTTCCTGTTTAATATAGGAATTAATGGTTTGGCTGCACTGAGTTTATATGTTCTATTTTTAAGGAGGTATGGTTTTGGTGTGATTTTAAAAAAAAACCAATTCAGTTACATTGGTTTTCTGTATGTAACACTGGTTAATCTCTCCGTAAATTAAAAGGTTGAGTTGCAAAGGGCATCGATGTGAAGCAGAAGTGTGAAAAATCAATCAGTATGACCGTGCTTTGACCCAAAGTGCCTAATGTCAGACCCTGGAGAGCACTGCACTGTTTCACACCATTCTTTATCCACATACATGCTGGTTATTAAAAATGTTCTCCCTATTTGAAAAACCTGAATCTGGATTGACCACCGGGCTGTTTGCCTTTCTAAATACACAGATAGGCCTACAACCTTGTCAGAAAGCAGCAGCACCACATCTGATAATTAGCTGTGAGTCAGGGGGCACGTGAGCGTGAAACCAGGTGCATTTCATAAGATAGCTTCCTAATTAAGTCACCTGCGAGGGGAAGACGCTCACCAGGGAGTGCTCCAGGTGACTGTGTGTGACCATTTTCTAGCTTTGCAGAAGGCAATAATCTCACTTAGACTCTGACGTACTGAGGACCAGGAAAAGGTCACATCAGTGTGATGCATTTAATCAGCAACACCTTCTCACCTTTTGACAATGTAATGAGGTCAAATGTGAGAGCAATACTACATATTCTTAGAAAACTGGATATCGGGCGATGTTGTCGAGAACCAATCCTTATGGGAGCCTGAGGTTAAAGTAAAACCCTCATTAATATTTATTTATTAGAGAAGGTCGACACCTCTCTCATACATGGTAAATGTGAAGCTCCAGCAAGCAGCCGGTTAGCTTAGTTTAGCATAAAGACTGGAAACAGGGGCCCTTATATAACTTCTATCGCTTTGATATGAAAGGCAGTTACAACTAGTGAGGTTCAGGGCAGTAGCAGAGTGGCAGCAGCCTGATTGTCTATCTGTGTGTATCAGGGGCCAAGAAAGATCATTTTCTACTCAGCTGGTTTAGCTATAATGGTACTGTCAATTTTTCTGTGTTATCCTTTCACAAATGTAGACAAACACACAGGTTCATCATTCTGATGTGATGCTGGCCTTACAGGAAATACACTTACTCGCTTTCTTGCCGAGAGTTAGATGAGAAGATTGATACCACTCATGTCTGTGCGCTAAATATGAAGCTACCACCGGCGGCCAGTTAGCTTAGGAAACGGGGAAACAGCCAGCCAAGAAATAATTCCAGCATGTCACCTGTGTTTTTACATTGCGTTTTTTGTACGGGTTACACAAACAAGATATAACGTGTTAATTAGTGCGCTGTAGAGGTAGTTGGATTTTGTTACCTGCGGACAGAGCCAGGCTAGCTGTTTCCTCCTCCTTCCAGTGTTTATGCTAAGATAAGCTAACAGGCTGCTGGCTCCAGCTTCATATTTACCGTACTTCTCATCTAACTCTGGGCAAGAAAGGGAATAAGCATATTTCCAAAAATGTCCAACTACTTTAACCAGAATTTATGCTGAACTATTGATTAAAAATGCACCCTAAATCCCTAAAAAAGCTAGGGGTTTAGCCTCTGAGCACATTTTGTTGTTGGATAATAAACTGATGTTGTTATTCTTGGTCATCATCATCTGGCTACAGTTGATGCCCGATATTTTCAGTGCAAAATGCAAACATTTACACATAACCATATGCAATATGTAAATGTATTCATTTTATTCTGCATAGCACTTGACATCACATCTGGGTCCTAATCCCTAATCCTTTGTTTCTGATTCAGTTGGGAGGAGTGTCTCTGCCTTTTGTTTGATCTCATTTTAGCTCCATTTATATGTAAATATTTACAATGTTTATGGGTTATTTTTTATGCCACCTGTTTATGGATGCTTGATTTGTTACTTTGTGATCTTGTTTAATGCCACGGTCCTCATGATAATCGAGTTGAAAGTTAAGACTTTTCAGCGAGTTAGAAGCTAAATAGTAGACGTCGGGTTTCGCTAACAGACTTAAAAAGCAAGTTTGTCTTTCATTTTACACCAATGCTCAACAACCACACATGGAGAAATCCTTTATAAAGAGGAACACCAATATTAGAATTTGTCACCACTGGCTTCTCCACCTAAACAGTCAGACTTGAATGCAACAATTCAGGCCTGGGGGTTGTAGAAAGTAATTCTAGGAAACACAATCAATAAAATCAATGCAGGTTGAGGAAAAGTGCAATAAAAATTCATCACAAAACAATTCCTGATCTGATAATATAATGGATACTTTTTCACTTTAACAGTGCATCAGAGCTATAGCAGGGGGGTTAATTCACAAACTGGTAAACCACATCCAGGGCAACCCCTTTCCACACAGATCCAAGTGATGCTCTACAACCTTTTCCCCTCCTGTGTTGGAAGCCAGAAAATATGTGACAAGAGACTGTATGGCATGTATAATTTAACAGCTATGGTCAAATCAGCATTTCACAGAAGCAGCAGCAGCATACAGATTAAAAATATGAATGGCAGTGAAGATAATCGTGCTATTCCTGTGAGAAAAGCTGATGAAAGTTGTCAAAATGACATATAGTGAGAAGACAGGAATGCAGAAGAACGGTATACGAATAGTAATGGGGAACACATTTTAATGTAGGATTTTTATGGAAATGTATTAATAATTTTATCAATATCTCTAAAAAACCTTCATGATTAAATCAGATCAAGCAACATCTGCTGGATATGTTGCCCCCCATGTGGCAGCCTAAGCAGAACCAGATACCACTGAGTATCATCCAGAGGGGAACATGAATACCTGAACAAAATTTAATGTCAAAGTCATAAAGTCAGGTTTAGATTATTTTGCTTCCAAAATACACTTTTATTAGCATTCTCCACGCTTTTTATTTACTTTAACATCCATCAGGAGCTGTTAGCAGGAGTCACAAACTTCCATTATTACTGTAATATTAAACCTGAGTCATTAAGCTAACAACATATTTATCAGTAATCGTATCCACATATTTCTCTTCACATAACCCAAGGGTGTGGACATGAACTCCATATCTTAAAGCATTAAAGTGTCACAGCAGCTTGAAGTAAATCAGTTTTTCTTCATTAAGATGCAAAGTTATGCAGCAAGGTGCCTGAAAATCTAATCAGACCGTCAACTCAACCGAGGGAAGCTCTGGGGAAAGTATGAAGTTTCTGTCATGTACTGTTGTTGAGAGTGTCAGACATCACTGTGGTGGCAGGATAGAAAAAAGCGAATGATCAGGGTGGACATTTAATGATCATATTTATTTGAATATATATGTGATTTTAAATATAATAGGAGTTATAAAAAAAGACCACATTTCTTCAGTGTCTGGCCTCCAGGACTCTGATCATGCCCCCATTTGTGCAAAAAAGGCAACTTCAATCATTTGTCATGACAATGGCACCGCAAAGGTTGGCAGAGCGTTGATTCAAACAAGACATTACTCAGGGCAAAGCAGTGCACAAGCATAGAAACGACAACATTCAAGCCTGAGAGTCTGCAGTGTGAAGCGGCAAGTAACGACAAAACAGAAAGGCTGGAGTCACCGTGAGGACACAGAACACGTACGCTCCCTCTATACAATAAACACCCACCAGCGTGTGTGTGTGTGTGTGTGCGTGCACGACTGTAAATAGACTCCCTGTTGAGACATCAAGCTGTTATTTGAATGCTGTCTCCAGTCACAACGCCATGATGAAGACAAAATGTCATGTCAGAGCAAAACACTTACAGGCCACTGCTCATCCTCAGCACAGTTGGCCCGGGAGAGCAACACACAAACCCACACCCACACACACACACACACACACACAACAGGACACCTGCCGAGTCCAAGTGGTCTTGTAGCTGTAGATGAAGAGGATGAAAGTCTCATCCAGAGTATATCACAGGGTTGTCAAGATGTGAGTGTATAACATCAGACACTGCAGCCTTCGAAAGGTTAAATCAACCCCTCTGTAAACTGAAGATTTTAAGCATTGGGTTGTATTGTTCCACGGCTGTACACCCTTCTGTGTTTATTAGAGGCCTATCACACTGTGATGTGTGGGATGTTTTCTTTTTCTAGTGGCTTAATTCAATTGAAGTTCAGGCAGGTGTTGAAATATCATGGGCGAAAAGTCCATGTTAATGTTGGCGAGCTAAGCTAACTAACTTCCACTTTCTGAGTGGACTGAATGCACAATAGGTCCTCCTGATGTTGAATGTTGTAAAGGGAGAGATGTCGTAAATTGCTAATGATTGATAACCAACACTATGTGGACTTGTTGAAAAAGGGGAAAAAACATCTTGTATCAACATTGGGGGTGGCTGTGGCTCAGGGGTCGTCTGCTGATCACAGGGTTGGCGGTTCGATTCCCCACCTCCTCCTGTCCACATGTCGAAGTCTCCTTGGGCAACACACTGAACCCCAAATTGCTCCCGATGCTGGGCCAGCACCCTGCACGGTAGCTCGCTGCTTGGTTCCCCAAGGATCGATTTTAAAGCCACTTCTTTTTAACTTATATATGTTACCCCTCAGTGACGTCATCAAGAGATCTCTTTCCATAGTTATGACAATGATACACAACCTTATGTGGCCGTGTCTCCTGATGACACAGGACCAATTGATTCCCTTTTTAAATGTATTTTAGATATTAATGTCTGGATGTCACAAAACCTTTTACTGCTCAGCCAGGATAAAACTGAAATTTTAGTCGTAGGTTCTAAAGCTCAGAGAGAAACTGGTCGCAAAATTAAATTCCCTTGGACTTACCCCAAGCAAACAAGCAAGAAACCTTAATGTGGTCTTTGATTCAGATCTAAACTTTAAGGCTCATATGGGGTTTGTGACCAAATCTGCTTTTTATCACCTTAAAAATATTGCTAAAGTGCGACCATTTCTCTCTCTGAGTGACACAGAGAGACTAATGCACGCTTTTATATCAAGCAGGCTGGACTACTGTAACGATCTCCTATGTGGTCTACCCAAAAAAGTTATAAATCAGCTACAGCTGATTCAAAATTCTGCGGCCCAAGTGCTGACCAGGACCAGACGGAGAGAACACATTACACCCATTTTAAAGTCCTTACATTGGCTGCCTGTCAGTTTCCGTATTGATTTTAAAATTCTTTTACTTGTTTTTAAAGCACTTCATGGTCTTGCACTGGCATATATGTCTGACATGCTTATGGTGTACGAACCAGTACGGTCCCTCAGGTCCTCCGGCACGAGTCTGCTAGTTGTTCCAGAGAGCAGGACTAAAACCTTTGGTGAGGCAGCTTTTAGCTTTTATGCTCCGAGCCGCTGGAACAGTCTGCCTGAGGATCTGAGGGCAGCTGGAGGTGTGGACATTTTTAAACGTAAACTTAAAACCCACCTCTTCAGCCTGGCTTTAGATTAATAATGTTTTATAGACATTACTTACTTTATTTTAATTAACGACTTAATGTATTTCTGTGGTAAAATCTTATACCATTAATTTTTGTGTTCTTTTTAATCTGTTTTATCTAGATTTTAGTCTAGCTTTTATTTACTCTATTTTCTTAATTTCTCTTTATTATTGTTTTTATTATTATAGCCTTCTTTTAAGTCTCTTTTAAGTTTATTTTTATTTATTTATTTATTTATTACTATTATTATTACCATTATTATTACTATAACAAATAAAGTTTGATTGATTGATTGATATATAAATGTATCCATTTACATTCATAGGTTATACAGGGCTATGATGTTCTCCAGTCAGTAGCGCACCACGGATGTTGACAACGCGTCTCCTAGAAATGCCGGATCTCAAATGTCAGTGCCATGAGGAAGCAGCCACCCAGAGGTTTAGATGCTGTTTAAACAAATAAGTCCAAAAAAGGATTTATCCTCTTTTGAAAAATGGGGGAAAAAATGCACATTATCTGCAGTATCATTATACTTTAGATTTCCTTACACAAAAAGTGAGGAGAATTCAAATTTCTGTTTGACTTTAATTGCTTGTGCCCTCCAAAATATTCAAAATTTTGTTGAATAAAAAAAAAAAAAAAAGTTGCCAGTTCTAGACAACACAACATGTACAATGCTGTCTGTCACATGATCTGCACAAACAAATACTGACCGTCTTAACCCTCACCGCTGTGTTAACACAGCGAGGGCACGAGCAGGGTCTGGGGTCTGCATCACTCGGATTGGTTTACTGACCCTCTGTCCAGGGTTTTTACAGTTTGTGGCTGTTGTTAAAGCAGCATCCATACTTTCTGTGCAGAAATCCAATTATGCTGTCCGTCCAAGTCATAAATATTTTGGTTCATTTCATAATGTAGCTGAGGAGCAGCTAGAAAAAGCAAGCAGGACGGCATGAAATATGGAGAAATACAGAGAGTGCTTTAAGGGAAAATATGAGGGAGAGTAAAATCAAGCAAAAACTCTGGATCGTCAAGCGACATCTTTTATATATATATATATATCTCTTTAAATGACGACCAAGTGCACCTATTGCCATTTCAGTCATTGACCAGAATACACTTGGTAGTGGGAAACAAATCCATTATTCAGACAGACTCTCCAAACGATAAATGGGCAATTCGGGTTTGAGCGAAGCATCCAGGCTCTTACTGAGGGCCTTTGTGTTGTCCTGTTAACTGAATTATTTATTGCCAAGCTGAAATACGGACCTGAAATAGCCAGCCATTGAAAACCTAATGTTGGGGAAGAAGCAGAGAAAAGAAAAGAGGGGGGAAAAGAAGAAGAAAAGGTGTGTGTTGCAACTGACAGATGAGAGAGGCTAAACAGAGAGCCACTTGGTGAAAAATGACGAGGTTACTGACAATTAGAAAACAACTTATCCATTTGTGTGTGAGCTGGCGGCAGCAAGACAGAGAGGGGATGATGATGTATTGACACACGCAGACACACGCCCTTCATGTTCACAATCAAAGCCATCCACAGCAGAACACGGAGATACAGCTCAGACCCAAACGCTTTCATCAAGACTTCTCCCTTTTCCTCTGTGCTTTCCTCCACCTCCACACTGTTGCAACCAACACCTCCCTTCTCCTCGCCTGCTGCGTCTTACTGCATTTAGTTTCACTTTTACAGTCTTTATTTGTCCCTCTGCACATCTCTCTTTTTAGTTGTTTTGTTCTTCCACATAAAAAAATGGTTGCTTGTGATGAAGAGCTGGGGGAGACAGTGCGTGATACAGCACGTGGACTGTTTGAGAGTATAAATCTGAGTTATTCCATTTGTCAGGGCAGATTGCAGTTCTGAAATGCTGAGCAGCAGGATTGTCCCATCTGACAAAACTCTAATGGATACTGTTCGTCTTACTGGCCTGTCTAACCCCAAACGGTTTACAAAACTCCAGCACTGATACTGTTACATTTGCATTGTTTGAGTAACTTTCATCATCGATTCATCATTTTGTCTAATGAAAATGTCAAAATGTCAATCACAATTCCCTAGAAGCCGAGGTGATGACTATAAATTGCTAGTTTTTGCCAACCAACAGTCCAAACCCCCCAAAAAACATCCAAACTACAATCACAGAAGACTAAGAAACTGGAACCAGATATTTCTTGGCATGTTGCTTCAAAAATGACTTTACCATTAGCCGATTATCAAAATTGTTGCAGATAAATTGTCAATCAATTGATTAAAAGTGATAACCACATTTTGGATGAAATAAGTCAAAACAGACCTGTAGGGAACAAAATGTTTCATAAGGTAAAATGTGCATAGCATGAAGGGGTAGATGATCTGAATAGTTGTTTAACAGACCAATGGCAAGTCCTAAATGTTGCTCCTCATTCTGCCCTTGAAAGATTAGGGGATTTAACTATTTCATTTAAGTTGTATTTAGGTTATTTCTCCCTAAAATCGCTAAGGAAGGCGAGACAGGACCAGCAACTAATGGACCCTGACGGGCAGTGAGTGAGAATATTTTACGGGAGGTTTAAGGCATTTTAAGGCATGTTTGGCCCCAAGGTTGTTGGCACACACAACAAAACACAAATACAACACATCGCAAACGCGCGCACACACCATCCAAACAGACAGCCACACTTTGATGAATGGTGAGTTGTTTCCAGCGGACTGCAGTGAGGACTCCCTCAGGAGCGTGGGAGAAACACGCAGCCTCAGAGCCCGTAACTGTGTCAAGCACCTACTCCCACTTGCAGCCCGCGGTTCCTAATAAAACCCAGATTCCTCTGCTAAATCGATACTTCGTGGAGCTCCGTGAGCCAAACAGCACACAGGGCGGTGCGCTATGCACTGCACGGAAGGAATGCAAACCCATCCTCGAATCAAATAAACACATAGTTGGATATCAAATGCATTACCAACACAGTGTTTCCAATGTAGAAAGATTTAGTTAAACATCCACAGGAAAGGTAATAATTGGATTAAAATACGCTGCGTAAAAGTCAGACCAAGGCATTTCTTGTTTGTAGGCTCTTACTGTGTTTTGTGTACAATAAATTGCTCCGAACAAATGGGATTAATAAAGTTGTATTGTACTGTAAAAAGTTAGACAGGCGTTTTAATGTGTGACATTTACTTGCACGTTCCTATCATACAACACGAAAGAACTGTATTTTTTGATTGGAAATGTAAGTTATTGTTGGACTGGATTGGTGGAGGCTACCTGCGTCCCAACTGCTCGCCAAAAGGCTGCGCAATGTTACACTAAAATGTCTTCTATCAAGCTGCACAATAAAAACCGGAGTTACTACAGATTCAAAAACACATGGATTCTTGAGCATAATTGCGCGCTTACCTCTTGTGTCGGAGCCGTGCGCTCAGCGATCCATGTCCGCAGCCTGCGTGTTGGTGGGAAGCGTCCCTTCCGTCCTGTGGAGGAGCCGAGCACATGCTCAGCAGCAGCAGCAGCAGTTCCACCAGCAACAACACAGCTCAGTGGGACGGACGGACGGACGGAAGGCTGCCCTGTCCGCAGGCAGAGCTCAGGCTCCTGCTGGATGACTTCAAGTCAAGCGACTGACTGAAGGAGGAGGGAGGTGCAAAATCTACTATCAAGGTTCTTCAGATGTAAGGTTTAGAACTCCAGACTTGAATGTGATGGTGGTCTATGAAGTAGAACTTTAAAGCCCCAGTCCGGATTTTGGGCTAAATGAATACTCACATTATTATAATAACTATTTATTTAGCACCTTTACAAAGTGCTTTGACAGACAAAGCAAAAGCAGGATACCCAGAAAGCCACATAGTAAGGAAAAACAAAAGCAAGACAAAAATAAATGGGGGAAGGGGAGGTTCTGTGTGAAAAAAGTTGTAAAAATCCTTTTTGCTATTTGAGAAATTGCCTCAAGTGATGTAATTTGAGTCAGTGTCTGTTGGGGCTGAAGACCACATGTTTGAAAATGAAAAAAATCTGGGGGTTTGGAGTTAGAAAGAAGTGAGCCCACTGCTCATCTCTGTTTGAGGCTACATTAGCCGCCACTAGCATGTGATGCTAGCATTGACCGAACTGCCGGTGGTCAATTTAGATCCTCTTTTTTTCCCATCACAAGTCCAACAATGTCATAGGAGTGCAAATGCTACACCAGTGGAGTACTCTTAAGAATAAAAATCTACATTTGGAATGTTTCTCAACATTTCATAGTTAACCGATAACATCAGAAAAAATTAACTTTTGTTGACTTGTTAACTCTTGTGTTCCTGTTAAAGAGACCTGTCAATTAATTTGGGAGCGAGAGCAGATACCAATCTTGAATTTAGTTTTTTGGGTTTTTGTTTACAAAGGTTGTGCCTTCTAATGACCACAGAATATACAGTAAACCTGTAATTTTGAGTTCAAACTACAAGGTCAATCAAGACAACAGCAGTGCATGGTTGGATGTTTTCAGCTGGAGCATCTGCACACTGTGAAGGCAAATCAAAATCAAACCACTTGCCAAACAAACCTGATCAACAGACTGGCAATGAGCTGCTAACTGTAGAAACCAATATAAATGCAGACAACCGTATGGCTAAAATTCAGTACACTTGAATGGTGCCATTTAGGAATGCCGTGAACCACAACAGATCTAGATTAAAGCACGAGACAGTCGGCATGCACTTGATGACTCATTTCATTGCAAACAAAGGAATGGCACATGACCTCACTTTGTGTTGTCATGCATTCATACGAGATGTGATTTAATTGATGTCATTACAACAACAACTTGAAAATGTATTAACATGGACAGAAACGACCACCTTGAAACGACCATGTTTCTGTTATTTTCTGGTCATAATATTTTCTATAGACAGAAAATCGAGACAAAAATAGCACAAACCAGCTGATTAGACAGGGGAGTGGACCACAGTCATACGCTTGACCTTCTGAATCTATACCACAGACAGCCAATTTGGTTCAAATCTGTCCTCAGC
Organism: Maccullochella peelii; assembly: GCA_002120245.1. NCBI lineage: Eukaryota > Metazoa > Chordata > Actinopteri > Centrarchiformes > Percichthyidae > Maccullochella > Maccullochella peelii. The sequence continues at coordinate 144,544 of LKNJ01002978.1, read as the reverse complement.
TTTTTGCCGCCACCTTCCAAGACAAAATGGAAAGAGTGGGACTTCTGCCACCATCTGAAGCCAGCATCTCTCTCTCAGTATAATGGTTTGCTTCCGTCCCCTCGCCCCCTGCAGCTGCTTGCTCTTCCTTCGTTCCCTTCCTCTGGCTTTCTGAGGCAGGCTGCAGCTGACAAGACATCACAGGCCAGGGGACAATTAGGGAAGCGTGGGAGAGACAGCTGGACCTGTTGCCAATTACACTTAATATGACCAGGAACCACACGCAAAGCCAGCTTAATGAGCTCACACTGCACATCTAAGCCCAACTGAGGACCTACTGTATGTAAACTTAAATAGACTTTCAGGAACGGGAAAATAAAAAAGTGTTAGTTTTATTTATTCATCTCCATAGGAAAAAGTTACACAGTAGTGAGTAAAAGTGCTTTCTTAGGAATAACTTGTCTCATGTCTGTTTCTATGTACATATGGGGCAAAAAAAATGTAACAGAGCAAGAAAGTGACTATGAGAAGAAACTGTTACAATGTCTGAAATGTAAGCAAACAGCACAGGAAACAGAGACATGAACAGGTAGAGATCACCGCTTTCATCTGTAACATCTACACTGTGTCCCAAATCTAAGAGTGGACAAAGTGTTTGCTCCACCGTCGTCACCTCTAGTCCATCATCTGTGTGATACCTTCCCCAGCAGCATGCTCTGCAGCTGCCTGATCCTGCCTTCCTGTGGCAGCGTCAGGCTCTTCTCTGCTCGCTCCTCCTCCTCCAGCAGCTGCTCGATGTAGCAGGACGAGCCCAGCAGGATGTGGCCCGTGGCCTGCATGGAGAAGATGGTCCATCGCAGGGCCTCCCTGGAAACACAGCGCAGAGAAAGACGCACAGAGTGGTCATAAATAGCTAATTCGCATCTGCGGAGATGGTTAAACAGACACACACAAACAGCATTTGAATAACTTGGGATATACATATGTATGAGAATATTATGCGAAATAATGACGTCATTTCTTGAGTAATTGTCATAGAAAATGAAATAGACAAGCATGACAGATCGCACCAGCTGAAGAGAAAATGACTGACTAGAAATATCAACTGCATCTCTAAGAAACAAACTCTTGATCTGCGATGTGAGTGTAAAAGCCTCATATTTGACAAGTCTGCAAAATGTAATCCTCTCTGACTGAAGCTCCGTGCCAAAGCTGAAAACCGGCAGATCTCAGCAGCGATGACGTAACTCCTCCCAAAATTAATCTCAGTAAAATCCAGCCTTTGTTCTTCTGCAGTCTGACCGTTTCAACACCGCCCCCCACACGGGAATACACAAATATGATTTTAGACTTAACATATTAAGGTTTGTGCACAGAATACTGTGACTGGTGTTAATATAAAGCAGCTGATATACAGCAGAAAATGAATAGTTACTGAATAGTTAGTGGGTGGTTGCATTGCAATGGTAATTTATGGATTAGAAAATCATTAAAATGTCTCAATTTCCATCTAACTTGCTTAAACTGTTACTAGGGATTCAAATACTGCCTCAGTAAAGTCAGAACATGGTGACATGATGGGGGAAAAAAAACAAAAAAACAATTCTCAATTACATAAGAGCATAAAAATATCAGAAGGTTTCAGATATTTGGGAGGTTCTTTCACTCACTTCAGCATCTTTTTGGCAGCGTAACAGCGCAGGTCATAGGACACAGAATAAACACCGTACAGGGTTGCTTTCACGTTCAGGCAGCCAATGAAATCCTTGGGGTTGTTCTTGTAGAGGTCAAATGTCAGCTTGGCCACATCTGTCCGGTGCTGCGGCCTGTGCTCGCTGAGCTGACCTCTGGAGGGGCTGTTCTGTGAGGCGACAGGAAGGGAAACGCAAATCAGGTCAAAAGGGTACAGACACATTTCACTGGTGTGATTGCAGCCAGCAAACTGGGCCAAAGGACAGCACCCGGCCCCGACAGACAGACAGTTGGATTACAGACTGAAGCCGCTCCTGCCAATGATGATGGGAAAGGCAAATGAGAATGAAGCCAGGTCAGTGCGAGGTCACCAGAGTAACATTTAGGCAAGGGCAAATAACTGCATGCATCAATTTCTACGGAAATGAATTGCTTTTGGGCAAACGCCATACAAGTTAGATGATACCTCTGGGTCTGATTAATAAGCAAGCCCAGCCTTTGATTCTTCTCTAAAAATTATGAAGGAAGAAATTAATCTCTGGTGTTCGCCCTGCGTTCTGCCTTTGCACAATAACTGACATATTACGCCCCTATTCAGTTTGAAGGATAAAATATTTGCTGATTAAATTTCCCTGAATAGTCAATGTGTTATTCTTCAGTCTACAGACTCCATGTACCATCTTTATTCATGGATACTGCTGCATTAAAGAAACATTTCCCTGTCCGTTCAGTCGCTACATCAAAGAATCACTGACATAACAAATGCTGAATTAAAGCAGATGATCAATATGTTAAGCATGGCACTGTGCAATTCAAAGCTGTAGCAGCTGATCAACAGTGTCACCTAGTGGTTGATGTGAAAAGGGTCAAACACTATCATACTGGTTGTGGGGTCCACTTCTGGCCCTTCTCCAGGACCATGAGGCTAGCGTTTTCAGGCAGCGTCTGGAAGAACTCCTCCGTGTCCACCCCTGTGCCGTCTTCATCCAGCACTAGCGCGCTGACACACGCTAAACTCAACGAGTCACTGACCTGAGAGCAGCCACAGAAAGGAACATGAGTGCATCGCTTGATAAACACATGTCATGTGGAACAGCCGCACAGTGCTCATTAGGAAACAATTCAGATATGGTCCCTTACACGAAGATAGAGCATTATATTACAGTCAGATACCAAGTGTACACCTCAGTCTTGAGAACGTTTACCAGCAGGAGGTTCAAACGTGCATGAGCCTCATAGACGGTGCAGCAATAAGTGAGTCACATTCCATATCTACCATCTATACACACCAGGATGTCTCTCTGCTTCCTCGCTATATCTTTAGTCTTAATGTGTCTTCAACTGTGAGTCACCGTTTCATCATCATCATCCACCCCCAACTACGTCACAATTCCTCCTTAGCACTTCCGACACTTCACATTCCCCCCTTACCTTGTTCATCAGGTCCTCTAGCGCGTCTGCCATGATGCCCTTCTTCACACTGCGGTCAGCAAGTGTGACCCTGAAGGGCTTTGGCCGAGGAGCTCGACCCGACAGCAGCTGCTGGGTCATGGAAGCACTGGCTGAGACGCTGGCTGTCACACACCTGAGAGATAAGACATAAGTAAACTTCATGATTGTAACGACTTGACAAAAACAAGGAACCTACAAGCAACTGAGGAGCTGCTACACCGGTGCTTGCCTAATTGACGCGTTGCCTTTGTGCAACTTCAATTAACTTCAATAATTCACATTTCCAAACGTCCATACAGCCATACTCAAGTGAATTTATTTCTACACCATCAGGTCCATCCATACTGTGGACGGTGATCCACATGCACTTAATATCAATAACTTGCATGCAAACAAAGGCTCACGCTACATCTGACTGTCCAAAAACCTGCTTGTGCTTTCCCCATACCACCTACTGTGCAACAAGGGAATTACCACAACTGAACATATTACTTCATATATACACACATAATAATGAAAACAATACAAAAATGGCTCCAACAATTATGTTAAACCTTCTCATCAGCCATTAACTGGTGACGGTGCTGACTGCCCCATCCAACTCGTGGAGCAGTGCTCTTACTTGGAGAGAGAAGACTGAGTCAGAAGGCTGAGGGACTTCATAGCGTAATCCATCAGAGAGCACCTCAACCTGCGATTGGAAGTTTAGCGGTTAGACTTCAAGGCAACGCATAAATACTAGCAAAGGGTAACGTTACTATCAGGTGTCATAGAAGGAGCAAGTAGTAGCTTTGAGTGGATATTGCAGCTTGAAAAGTTAGTACAAAGTAACAAGCCAAAGTAAATTCTGGTACTGCAGGCCCTATTTAGTGTCCAGTCCTACACATGTACATATATCATAAATCTAATCTGTAAAACAAACCCTTTTCTTCAATAAACTATACCCATTTCGCAATAATGTCGTAATAAAAAGACACAAAAATCCACAACATAAATAATCTTACAGTTATAGAAAGGTGACACTCCACACGCTGTCGTCCTGATGGAAGATTATCCTTATAGTGGTCGTTCTGCTCCTAACTCGGTGATAACGTACACTTGTTTCTTGCACCACTTGGTCACTGAACTTTGTGCTGATGACTCCTGAGCTAGTTGCAAGCTGTCAGCTTTATTGAGTAATTCTCCATGACCCCTCCCACTGATCCTCCCCTGTGAAAGCTAGTTCTATACAGAAACAGTCACATTAACTGAGCATCCTAAAGGGCCAGTTGTTATGAAAACCTGCTGACAGTGTGTTCTGTGAATCGCCCAAATTAACATGGACATTATTATTGGAGAGACTTTAAAGACATTAAAGAAGTTATAGACATTATAGAAGTCAGGGTTCAGTGAAAAAACGTGTAATTTAGGTGACTCAAGCCTTTAAAGACAATACAAAGGTTTGTGAGCAGATGACCAGAAGTCTTGGTTAATAAAATATAACGTTGGTTTCATGGTTCTTGAAGAGAGCAGATTAGTCACATTAGAGCTTGTGGTCAAAATGTCAATTTCCAACAGAAATTTCATGTAAATCCAATTTCAGATACAGTCTTGACATCAAGCTAAAATGAATTAAAACGCACAAGAAACAGGCGATAGCTGCCGTGTTCTAGTTCTAGTCTAATTTTCTCTCTTGCAATGAAAAAACAAAAAACACAAAAAAGGAGAATAAGGTTGGTGATCATGCAAAAATACAGGTATTTGGGTACGGTACGTATTTTTCAATTCCCATTATTTCAAAAGAAAAAAAAATATGTGGCTGTTTTTCTATCTAGACCTACTTGGATTTCAACTTCTGAGACAACTTTGATGACAATTTGCACCTTAGCCTTTGTCTCTGTCAGAGGTCGAGGACAATCAGTGACAGTGTATGATTGCTGGAAAGCACAAATCTTGAAAATTTCCAAAATTAGGTCATAGTTCAATGTTTACCACGTTATTGCATACACATTGCTGTGTCGCCTTACGCAGACAAGGAGTGTCCAGACCTCCCAGTGTTACCACATCATGTTACACAACTAAAGCTACAGGTAGTCTGAGATCACCTGTGTACATTAGCCACAACAATAAACCCCAGGAATTAATGTGAAAATGATGTGACAGAAATGTTACCCAGGTACAATTTTAAATCTGCTGTTTTAGTCAGAAGACGTGAGAGTATCAAGTTTCTCTTTGCTTGTATAAGACCACAATCGACTGGTAATGTTCCTCAGATGGTTTAAAAACTAAGATGTCTTTGTCTCACTGGAAAAAAAAAAAAAGAAGCATTTTTCTGCCTGTGGATCGGTGTGACCTCACTTACACACCTGCTGTGACATTAAGAGGTACACAAAGAGATATACTGCCTCCCTTAAATAAACTTTAGTTCCCATGAAAAGCCAGAGAATACAGACTCTAGTCACACAATTCAAATGCCAGTGTCTATATGTCACGCTGTCTGTGAGTCTGAACGTTTACACACAGCTGAGCAGCACATCATTCACACTCCACACATTAGGAATGAAAATAGAGGACATGGGAGTAAAACTCTCCTCACAGATGGAGAAGACACACACAGTCCTGACATTATCCTCAATTCCTGTTTATTGTCACACTACTAAAAGACTTTCTGTAAAGTAGAAAAGGGAACATCATAACTTGGGGAAAGTGAGTCTGAATTAAAATGTGGGATTTCAGAGGAGGACTGGGGTCCTGTGAGGGGGACACGTCATACAACCACCTCAAACATCTGGTGTGTATACAGCTTCTTGTTTTCTTTGTTTTCCAAGATAACTTACTGTATGTACAGCATTCAGATAGGTCAAGATAATAAAATCTTGAAAGATTGTAAGATGTTTTGGTAGAATATCAGAATGTGTTGATTAAAAAGTATTACATCTGTAGAGGATTTTAACTTGACTTAACTTAAATCATGGACAGAATGGGGTAGATTGGTGGGGAAAAAACTCGACTTTTACAACCACTAAGGGGGAGGCCTTATAGCCTGCAGAATATAGGAGAAACTGGTCACCTTCATCACAAATGACGAGAGAATACAATACCACCATGGCATAATGCTAAATTTGTAGTGAAATGTGTTGCCTTATTTAACATTTTATAGAACGATAAAACCCAATTAAAAGGAAACAGTTAAATATTCACTTACTTTTCTCCTGTGTGTCCCTGCTGTAAAATGCCTCAACTTGAGCCCCTCGCTGCCTCAGCGCTAATTAACAACACCTGGGATAGACTGATTAATGACTACAGTTTCCGCCATATTGGCTACTTTCTCTCCCTCTGTTTGAATGCTAGCTCTCGAGGATTTAAACAATGGGCTATCCAGTGAAGAGGTGGGCATAATGGATATATTTGGATATATTTATATATTAATGATATCATATGAGGAGCCGTCTTTCGCCAAACTGTAATAGCCATAGTTGAAGACCTGTAAATTGTAGTTTGTGGGTGGAAAACAGACCATGAGGACATCGTGTGGACAAACGACGAACTGCTTCAGTTTAGACTCCAGCAGGTAGGAAAACACCTGTCACTTGTTGGGAGTCCATTTCAATGCGTTAGGCAGTGGTGGACTTAGTTTAAGTAGCAATGCCACAATATCAAATAGCCTACTCACGTTTGATAAGAGAATACGTTTTGGATAATATTTTAATTTGTAACTGGTAACTATATCTGCTAGATAAATGTAGTGGACAATATTTTCCCTTTGAGATGTACTGTAGCACAAGTATAAAGTAGAATATAATGGAAAAACTCAAGTGATGTGTAAACTTCAAAACTGTACCTGAGTAAATGCCACTGGCATTGGAAACAGCTTGGGTCAAAGTTTATCTCCTGTAATATTAGCAACTGTAGCAGAAATACAATTTTAACAAAAACAATTTTAAACCTAAACTGAAAAGCGAAATTAAGATTGTGGTTTTTCAGAGGGAGCGCACACTCATTACATAAAGTAGCCTCCAGTTAAATGTGTATTGTGATAACTGCCTAATTCCTTTTCATTTGTGCACCAGACTACACGGCTGCAGTGGGAAACAAAGCTTTACTACTCTAGTTTGAATACACAGCAGCAGAAATGCTAGTTTCCTCTGTGGTTCATTGGCTGTGATAACTGCTGTAACAGAAACCATTTAGGCTTACTTAAATAGATTATTGTTACAATATTCTCATGGCAATATGAACCTGTGCTCCTTGATGCCAGCTGGGGCAACAATCAAATGCTAATGTCTGAATAATTGCTGGGTAATTTGTATATTTGTGAGGGTTGGAGGGTTTCTGTGACGCCCAGTAGTGACTTCATAGTGGCTTTACTACTTGCAGTGTAGCTGCATCATATTCTATAAATTTGATGTAATATTTGCATTGCATTGGCTTTAATTGTTTTAGAATTGGAGCTACCGCAGCTTGAAGTGATGCAATAAACAATTCAAGGTCATGACCAGTGTAAAACAGAACTCAAATGTAAATCAGATGAGCAGTTTATTTCACTCTGTTGCTTCACATTTCATGCTCAGTGCAGGAGCACAGATGAATCATGCCACAGATATTAGTCTAATGTAGAGCAGATAATGCATTAGACTTAAAATAGCTGCGACTTGTCTGCCAAATGTATCAAGTATTAGTGAACAAAGGTCTATAGAAAGGGTGTGTTCTTCTTTCAGGGGTCAATATCCTGCCCATGTCTTTGTCCTGTTATCACATATCAGACCCCGCTGTGGGTGACGCAGGCTCATTTGGCTCAGACCCATTCATTTGTGCTTTATAGGCTGCTGATGCTTAATTATACTAAGCATGCCTGATATCAATGCAGAGTGAAATGAATTAGAGAGAAAAAAGTATGATTATCATATTGGATTTAATTGAACAACCTTTATCTTTGAATTCAAGATTACACATGCAAACACAAGAAACAGATTTCAGAACCTGATCACAATTTCTGACCCATGGCTGAATAATCTCTGAGACAAAAGACCAGCTTCATCTTACATTGTTTGACATTGTTTGCAGGGTCCTTTTGTTTATGTATAACACCATTCTTTCTAATTACATCTGTTTCAAGAGTCAGTCTATGGAGTGGTTTGGATGTAGAATGAGGTAAGGTAATCATTTAATACAAGTATAAAAGTAAAGCAGATCTAAGCTCTAAAGGACAGATACCGACTGCAATGACTGTTTTCACCTGAACTAACATTGTTTCTAACCAGGTGCCAGTGACACAATGTAAGACATTAACTCCTCTGTGAGGCGAGATTTAGTCCATCGAGCCCCTGACAGCTCCCAGGGGCCCCGCTTCTTATTTCCTCTTGCCTATTCGTGCCATCAGTTCTGCATTGGCTGCTGCCTTGGTTCTCATGTCCTGGTTCTTGGCCAGGTCTATGAGGACACTGAGGATGCTGGTGGGAACATCGAGGGACAGGGCGAAGCGGGACCCCTGCTGGGCTCTCTTTGGCACCAGGGAGGCTGGGCGCGGGGCTCGCGCTTGCCGGCGCACACTGTGATGCTCTGATCGGAGCAATGAGTTCAACACGCCACTGTGGTTTAGGATGTCGACAGCCAGCACGTCCCTTTGTGTGTCTTCATCAAGTTTGGCAAGAGCGGGACTGCTCCTTTGGCTCTGGACACACCAAGGCAGCAGCAGAGCCAGGCAGAAACACACACGCACGCTTCTCATGGTCAGGACTCTGTCTACGGGGAGAGAAGAAGAACAGATCAGCCAGTGGCTCAATATTACACAACTGTGACACCGCAAGGCTTCTCTCGGTGCTGGCATGCATCAGGAAATTTGCCTCTGCAATAATGTGACTAAAGAAACCATCTGAAAACAGTCCTTCTTTACTGATTTCATATGAAAATCCCACTTCAGTCATAAAGTGATGGAAAACAGGAGGCTTTTAGACAGGAATTGTGCAGGGTATGATGCAACACAACAGTAGAATTAAATTCCTAATATTTTGTACATGTAATGTAATATCCATCATCAGGAAAATCCAAGTAGGATTTACATTTCAGAAGTCCCTACCAATGCACAAATAGAGAGATAAAGGATCCATCCACTGTGCAGTAATTGGTAGATTTAAAATATAGCTTCAAAAAATAACATGCCTACAGTTTCCTGCAGAGAATTCTACATTCTCCAATATTTTGTCCACTTGTCCAGTATTTTTGTCCAACTTTCTAATAAATCATGCAATATTTTCTGCCACTTATGTACATATAAACCTGGGTAAGCATTATCAAGTGTCATAATACTTACTCAGTGTCACCACTGTGAAAAGTTGGAACTTGACACAAAGGCACTTCTGCTTCCTCTGGTCTAAAGCAGGGCTTTGGTAGTGATGTGTTGTCTTTGACCCTCAGATATCCTATGATACTGTATCTTCTGTCTCTCAGCTTCTTCTTCTTGAGCTACTCGAGGTGTGACCTGTGTGGCACGCAGTCAGATGTTCAACTGGGCTTCTGCCTGCTCGTCCACGACTTCGTCTTCATCCACGTCAGTCTCGGCCGTGACACTGCCCCTTCCCCTCTCTGTTTATCTTTTACATCGCTACGCCCCATCACCCTCCCCTCATTTCATCTCATTTCCTCTACACTCGTTGTCGTCTTTCTCTTTCTAAAAATAACACGATGGCAATTACAATACTTTGCCGATAGTTGCCCCAGTCTGCCGTCAAAGCAAAACTGCAGCCCACCATCTCCGTTCTAAAGTTAAGTATCAACACAATGCAAAAAAACAAACAAAAATTCACGTTCCTATCATGGTGTTCATGTGTTGTCAATGATCCATGCAGACTGGGTGACCATAGTCTCATTATTACACTGGGGGCATATGATGTGTTAAAAGACAGTGGTAAGACGAACAACATTGTCACTGAGACAACCAATTTCCATGCTATTACAGATAGTTGTGATCATCTTTGTAGTTTCTATTGTGTGTGTGTGATTTCTAATACTTGAGTGAATGTGCGCACTCGTTTTTATAAAGATTTCAGATTTATATTCATGAGTACCTAATCTTCCTACAATTAACACAGAATTACTGATACCTTATCTTACTGTCAGTTCACGTGTATGTATGGAAAGTGAATCGTCTTCACTTTCATCCAAAAATCTGCGGACCCTCTTTCTGCTTAAATACAGGATCAGGACTCCACTATTAAAAGAAGACAACCTCAACCTCACTGAAAGAAACATCTATAGCCCAGTTGATCATCAGGACCTCTGAAACAATGCTCAGTGGACAGAGGGGTCAGGGGGTTTAACTGTATCATGACCTTAATGAGACAATATCAGGCAAAGGGCAAAAGTGTGATACTACAAGGCCATATGAATCTCATGCATGTGCTCAATACTTCGTTTCGTTTGTAGTTTTACTAAAACAGCATGTTTAAACAAAAGAGAACATTTTCTCATCAGCTAGACAGACTGCAGTCAAATCTCCAGGAGCTAAAACAAGCAGCCTACGTCACAAACTCCCCTCTGAAAAAAGCTGTTCTACATGAAAGAGCAGGCCCAAATTCTTCCACATTACCGTGACAGTGATTCAATTCCACAGGGAGCATTTAGTTGGGAGCAATTAGCGTGTAGGGAGGCAATTGCATTTTTTAAAAGTATAATAAAAGGGAACTTGGCCCTTGGGTTCCAATTTTGAAATGATAGGCTTGATTGAAGATCCAATAATGAGTATCCACTCGTTTTACTGATGTTAACTTATATCTGATTATGTGTAATGACAGTCGTCACAGCTACGTGCATGTTTCTCCTTGTGCGGCATCCTGAAATGTTTGCCAGGTGTGGCATGGAGAAGTTAAATCTAAATGCTGGACACTGTGCATTGGTGCCACTTAAGGGAACATAATGTACGAGTACACAAATCTTTCTATTTAGAGAACACGGAGGAGCGGAGTGTTGGGAGGTTGGACAGAGGAACAATCACAGAGAAAGCCCTCTGGAAAACAGCAAGGAGGAAGAGGCTGTCAGGCCCAGGAGGGAGGCTGAAGACGAAGCCTACCTCGTTTCCTGAGTCACCTCCAGTCCAGCCCATCAAGGGACTTATCCTCATCTGAATAATGATATGAATATTACAAATATAGCCTGATTACGATAGTTGGGCCCTCAGGATTATGAGCCGTCTGTTACCCTCAGATAAACAAACACGGGTCACACAAATGTCATCCAGCAGCAAACAGAGATGTCCTGGGTTGTGGACCAGTAGCATTATTGTCACACACAGCATGACACAGGACTACACATGAATCTAAGATGATGTCGTCTTGACTGTATATCACAGCAGGTCCTGGTTTATCTTTCAAGTAGCCTACTGACATACGTAGGTTCTGGATACAATAAACTCAATGTATCTGAAAGCATCTCATCACAATTTCTTTGATCAGTGATGTCTGATTGTTCTGCACATTGATGTTCGCAATACAGTTTAATTCTAAAGATGTGATTCTACATTAAAAACTAAATAATCAGAGAACATTACTCACAGTGGCTAGATGCAAGTAACAACCTGAAATTGCACCTCAAACCATAGGTCACTGACATATAATCAGAAGACAGAACACAGGGACAATGAAAAGAGAAGTGTGCTTTTAGAAGAAAAATGAAGATGTATACTTACATGCTGTTTTATCAAAGATTTGTTGTTGTGCTGCTCTTGTATATGTGTTTGTAGTTGGAAGTTAAACAAACCTTTCCTAAATTAAGCAATAATCAAAAAACATTGCATATGGCCATGAAGGTAAAATGGTGTGCTAAAAACTTAAGTGTAGGAAGTATCTAAAGATTTAATAAAAAAATGTGTTGTGTACTTGAAAATTTGAAAAGCTACAGTATACTACTGTACATATGAATGAGACAAACCACACTGAGCCAATGTTTTACAGTATTTTTATTTTGTCGGAATGAGAGCTTCTGTTATGTACAATAGTGGACAGAAACAAATGTTACAGAAATTATAAATATACTCTTGCTCCAAACTGGTTGTATTCAGTACTGGCTGTACTGTGTCCAAGAGATGACCATTTCTTATTCAAGTCCGCCCTCTCTCCCCTCCTCTCTCCAAGTCAGTACCAGTTAATGAGGACCTGTGTTGTACAATCAAGAGGTAACCGATGTGTAATTTCAATACTCAACGTACGGACTTGGATGCCCCCCTCATGGCTAACTAAGAGTGATCAGTGGGCGGGACAAGAGAGGGAGACGGGGAGAAGAGAGAGGATGGATGGCTGCCTGTGCTGTCAAGCCAACGTGTGGACAATCGTCAGGTGTTCACTGTCGCAGTGATGACGAGAGGAAAGCGGGGTAACGTTGAGGAGGAAGATGAAGAGCAAACATGGGACACAAGGAGCGACACAACAACTTCTCTTAAAATCTCAGCCAGTACATGGCACTGCGCATTCTGTTGTAGTCGGGTAGCTGCTCAATGGGGCCTGGTGGAGAAAGGCAGGAGAGAAAGATTAGAGAAAATTCTTACGGCATGGGCCCTGACCTTACTGCAAAAGGACTGAAAGCACAAAGAACTCACCGACAGCTACCACAGCAGGACACTTATCGTAGATATATTTGGAGCAGATGTCACGCACCATCCTGGGGGTCACCGCCTGAAATGAGGAATATGGATGGAAGTCAGAGTTCTTATCCTGAAGACTTAGCAATTTTAGCAGATTTCAAAAAGGCCCTGCTTCACACAATTATACAAATAGTCCAGGGCAGAACCCTAGTTCAGACAACTCACATCGATCCGAGCATCCCACTCTGCCAGAGGAATACGCCGCCCGTAGTTCAGGATGTGTCTGCCGATGTCGTCACAAATTGGTGTTGTTCCTAAAAGACAAACAGGTGAGTTGACTTGTTATTCAGTGGAGTTTGTATGTACGTGTTTGTGTAAATGCACGACAGAGACGTTACGTACCATTGAGCTGTGCAACCAGGCTGGCCTTCAGAGCGTTCTTGCCTCTGGCTACATCACTCTCTGTCACTGTGGTACACAGGTTCATCCTGTGGGGAGCAGAAAGTGTAGGAAATAAGATGAAATATGTACATGTCCTATAATTAAAAGTGACAAAACAAAAACAGTCATGGTGGCGTGTGTGTGTGTGTGTGTGTGTCTCTGTCCTGGAGTCATTACTGACCAGGCATTCTGGGACCAGTGCATCATGTCTTCAATGTAGTGCTTATCAGCCACAAAGTGAATGCCCAGCAGGCCGGTGTCGCTGTAGGAGGAGAGGAAGGCCTGGAAGCTGTGACACAGATTCTTCTCTACTGCCAGGCGAGCCAGACGGCTGCTCAGATGCTACAGGTGAGAGAAAGGAATGGACGTGTTCACAATCAGTGAAAAAGTGAGATCATAATTCACACCAGCATCAGGTAATAAGGTTGAAATATCTGTGCTGAGACAGCTGCACAGCAACAGTGTTGAAAATATGAATATGATGAAATAAAAACAGACTTTAAAAAACTTTTAGTTTATATATGCTCTTCTGGAATTAAAGCTGAAATCCATAACATTTCACATCACCCACAAACTACAGTAAAGATGGAGCAACAAGTATAGTCCAAGTAAAACATCTTCCACCCTACAAATCTGATAATTATAGCATTTTACCATAATGCAACATACAAATGGGATTTTTGATAATAAATCTGAGCTTTAAGTAAATCAAACAAACCATAAAAAATTTAAAATTTCTATTCTATCCAGGGATAGCCACTCCATGACTAAACTAAATTTATTTAGCATCTGGTGTATTTCAGGTCTTGTTCCTCCCGACAGGTCCAGAGGCAGAGGTGAGACCCAGGATCATAGTCTACAACCTTCATAATGACCACTCAAGAGATTAACAACCTCATGTGGGCAAAGCTAAAAGGGGACACTGCCAAACCAATAAGATGAATTCACTTTAGGAGATATTAGTTACAGTTGTCAATTTTACCATTGTTGTCTTCTCTGCATATACTAAACTGCGCATGTACAAAAACACATTTCACCAACCTTTCCACCACCATAGGTGAGATCAAAGCTGCCGATGATTGAGTTGGCCACCATGAGCGGCACGATGTCTGGGCTGGCAGCACTGGCCCCCTCCACAGCGATGGCAATGTGTGCCAGAGGCAAAGCATCATCACGCATACGGATCTGAGGAGAAACAGGAAAGGAACAGATCAAAACAATTTAGCAAGACGAACAGTGAAAATGATATCCCTACCCATGCTCTATCACAGGCCAGAATCACATCTAACTTTTCTCAACACCTCTCACCTCACTGCCTGTAAATCGGCAAGGAGACAACAGAGGGACGGCATCTCCCTCATACTCAAAAGACACTCCACTGAAGTGAGATTTGGCCAAACCGACCAGCTCCTCGTGGTTCACACCTGTAGAGGAAACACATCAGATAAATGCCAAGTCATTCCATGCAAAAGCAGAAATTCATATGCTGCCAGCGTGCCTCCTCACAGTGTGTGTTAGGAGGAAGAGGACCTACCTCCAGCAGCAGCCAGCACCATGCGAGGGGCTTTGTAGTGGCTGTTGATGTAATCCACTAGGTCCTGGCGGGTCAGAGTCCTGGAAGAATTGAATACGAGTACTGCTGGTAACTTACACAGTGGTGCAGAATTTAATATAATATGGAACAGACATACTAAGTTACATTATGACAAATTAAGAGTGTTGTGATCGGTGTGCTACTTTTGAAGCCATAGTTAGCATCATTACAACACTGCACTATTTTGACAGCATTTTACCTTTGATGAAAGCAATTGTGAGTAATATTTGTGTGTGTGTGTGTGAGCATGCAGTTCCTCCTACCTGGCATTGTTAGAGGGTCCCAGCACACTGTGTCCCAGAGGAGTGCCTTGGAAGGCTGTGGCATACAGCAGGTCCAGGCAAACGTCCTGGAGGTTCCCCTCGACTTCCTCTAGCTCACGCAGCACCACACCCCTCTGCTGCTCGATCTCTGCCTCGCTCAGCGAGCAGCTCTGCACCACCTCTGACAGCAGCTCCACGGCTGGGAAAAAACAGAGGAAAAATGACTTCACAACTACAAGGGGATATGCTCACACTCTGTGCTAAAACACAGTGAAGATCTTATTGCCCCATACAGTACAAGGCTAAGCAATTGGGATTCTCCATAATCGGTTTATTCTTAATGCTTTTATCTTACAAAAACAATGTGCTTTATTTTACAAGGATGTCTCTGAAATCAGATTCT
Organism: Maccullochella peelii; assembly: GCA_002120245.1. Classification (NCBI taxonomy): domain Eukaryota; kingdom Metazoa; phylum Chordata; class Actinopteri; order Centrarchiformes; family Percichthyidae; genus Maccullochella; species Maccullochella peelii. The sequence continues at coordinate 129,170 of LKNJ01002978.1, read as the reverse complement.
TGTTAAAACTAGGGGATAATCAGTTTATTTCACTGCTTGTAAGCAGGTCATCTCACCTTTGGGTAGGTCTTTGGCCAGGGTCTTCATGTAGTATGCAGTGTGCTCCCTGGAGGTGTAGGCACTCAGATGAGCACCCATAGCCTCCACCTGCTGCTCCAAGGCTGACTGAGGGTGGTTCTTGGTTCCCTGGGGGTCGAGAAGAGAGGTGAATGGAAGGAACTGTGTAAAGGCACTGTTTGGCTAACAGGTAGATTAAGTGCATTCAGTTTTAACAGATATAAAGTTCCACGGGAGACTTAAAGGTACCCTGTGGAGTTTTTGACCTATAGTAGCACTATGGAGCAGTTCTTTATGAGTGGGTCCTTGTTTTTGTGTCTCATGCATGTGCACGTGGACGCACATGCATGCAGGTGATGCAATACACGGTGAGTAACACTGAATCTGACCAACTACTTTTTATTATTTATTTACAGGAAAACTCCACACGTGACCTTTAAAGGTCATGAAGTCTACTAATGTCTACCTTGAAAGCCATGTGCTCCAGGAAGAAGCCTGCTCCATTGTTCTTCTCGGTCTCATAGCGACTGCCAGCACTGATCCACAGTCCAACCTATGATAGGGAAGAGATATGTGAAGAACGAGTGGAAATGTTAATCTACGACTCATTTATCACGTACCAGTCAATGACAGTGAAATGGTGAGTCTATAAAGTGCTGTATGGTGAGTCTATTTACATCCTACATGGTTGTGAATAGACCCCCTATTACTGTGTTCTTACAGTGCATGTGGCATGTCCGGTCTCCTCAGATGCGACCCTCAAACCATTGTCCAGGGCAGTGAGGCGAGTTTCAGGTGCTCCCACCAGACTCTGGGCATAGCTGACTGAGGCCTGTCCACGCCTCAGAGACAGCAGGATGGGCTACAGGGGCAGAGACACCAAGAGTCATTTTAAAATTCTGTACATTTAAAAATACTGTTACGAGTAACAGGAATTTCTGTTCACATTAAGCTCATTGGAAAACCACTTTGACATATTTTCATCCTCCATAATATGAAGGCTTAAGAGACATTACTGTGAAATATTTTGCATGTTACTAATTACCTACACTGTGCACATTTGAAAGGTTTCTAACATTAGCTATAGCTTGCTGGCTGGTTCAACTGCTTGTTATTATTCTTACCTCGCAAAGGAGGCTATGTTTCAGGCCCTGTTTGTTTGTTAGTTATGGACTAGGGTCCACTGTGTGTACGTCTGAGTCAGACATCGACTGAACGCTTTAAACAGGCTCTTGTTGATTCGTTCACATGCAAGGCAAGAGCAGACATGGATTTTGCATTGGACAACATGTAAACTCAATTCTGTCAGCTGACATTGACACCGTTGTCACCTTCAGCTATCTACCAACGGAATGACTAAAAATAGACAAAACTAGAAGACAACATCAGTATATATCAGTTGTATTCAGATGCAAAACATGTGAAATTGTCTAGTTTGACATATCCATTACATTACACTGTAATGGAAAGCCATTATGGAACTGTTTTAAGTTTCAGATATTTTTAATGTTTTTACATTCATATTTCTGAGAACAACCTAAGATGACATTGACTGTTTATTGCTAATTTATACAAGAAGACGTTGTTATATGATTCGGGATAATTACAAGATCTGGAAACACAGCTTAACGCTAAAGCTTATGTAAAAGTAACGTTAGACGTTGCTCAGTCCCGTTTCTGACCATGCTAACGCTGCTAGCCGCGGTATGAGGGCAAGTGAGGACAAGTGACAAACGTTACAGCTGCTGACCTTGTGAATGACCAAAGACGACTGAAACGATGACCAGCTCGTCTGAATAACACGTATATAAAGTGGACATTACACATCAAGTAGTTGTTACAAGGCGCACTGCCTCATTTGACAGTTGACCTTGCATTCAATGCTAGCTAACTAATGCTAACCGGTTAGCTAACCCCTTCCCGTCCCTGTACTGCGGAAAGCTCAGCTAGCTAGCAAATTAGCCTGTTAACTTAGCAAGCGGTCAATTCTCTTCGATTACTTTCAGCGTTACGCCAAAACAAGAACAGTACCCGCATCCCGCTTAGACAGTCTATATTACAAAAAGCCGCTCTGCGTAGCCTTTAAATCTGTACTTACGCTGCGGGTTTTAGCGAGGGCTCGACCCACGGTGCTCCCGACTCTGCACACGGACGCCGCCATTTCTCAGTAAGGTTAGGTAGGGCCTCGGTCCTGGATGTTCCCGTGTATCGCTTCTTCTTCGCTGTCCTGTGAAAATGTGTATTACCTCTTCAACTGGGTATTATCGCCACCACCTGTTCATTATGTGTTGTTGTGGGTGATGTCTGTGGATGAGAGTCTACTGTATATTCCCACTATGTTATAGTTTTTTGTGTTTACTGTTATTTTTAGTAATACATCAGACTTCGTTCCTGCATTAGGCGTTGACTTTTGTAGTTCAGTATTGTCAGGTTTGAAATACTCCTTGCCATCAACTTTAATTCCTCTCAACTCCAACATAATCTGTGACCCATAATAAACAAATAAAAACCTAATTAGTCTGCTCTTGTAATACAACGGCATCTTGAGTTTTTCTTCCATTTTGCTGGGTTATGGTGGGCGGCAATGTTGTCTAACTTCATCATGCCATACTGTCATCTCTGTACTAACAACTGCTTTTCTGTTTCTGTTGTATTCCTGCTATAGTCTAGAAAGAAAAAAACCCTGTGACCCTTAAGTGATGGGATACTTCATTTGAGTGCATTATATTCCCGACAAACCACAATGACTACTCTACTCATTCTCACATAAACATGATGGGTGTTCCTCATGTCTCTAGTATTTAAACCACAATGCCTTGTCATTACTACTTGTTGTTTCTCCTGTTACCACTAAAAAGTTATTTGGTGTTGACACTGTTTTAAATTTGACACATATTTATTTCTTGCTACGTTTGACTGACTCTTTTCCATATCTCAGTTGAGATGAATCAATCGTGTCATTTCCACAGCAGACACACACAGAAACCTGACATTATAGAATAAACAAATTCAGTGTATAAATACTGACAGCTGCTTGAGAAAAGATCTCAGTTTGTGAGTGCAGATTGTAAAGAAGTACTGCTGTATCAAAAATACATTTTTAGTATTTTCCTTTTTTTTTCTTAGCTCAAGTTGTCAAACTGTGAGTTATATATTGTCTCACTTACTCCTGCTGGTATCAAGCCATGCAGTTTGTTCTGTTTTTATTTACCTAGATTTTTGACTCCACCACAGTATAATAGAGGTGAATGGAATTGTGTTTCTGATGCTCAAAGCACTGAAAAATGGCATTTAAGAAATTCAACAGCAACATTCCTGAAAGTTTCCCTGTTACTCTGGATAGACCACACACTTCGCTGTGAACATGTAGAAATGGTCCCTATATACATGGTTTACAACTTCCAAGTGTGGATTACCCAAAATAACAGGGGCAGTGTTCAAATGATCAAATCTGAATAATTGTAAAAGAAATTATTGAGTGAAAAACAAGACATTGGGATCTATACAATTCTGACTTTATTACGAGGTAGGCCCAAAAACCCCTGAAAAAAGAAAGTTGGAACTGAAGGAGCATGTAAGTGATTTGGTCAACAAACCTTCTTTTCAAAGTTTTTTAGGCACTCAAGGTGCTGGTGGCTGCTTGTCTGGACTGTTTTGAAACGGTGATCTCCAGAGGCAAAGAAGGACCTTGGTGCTTCTCTGTGGTACAGGGTTGGACTTTCTCTGAGCAGACTTTTGATACCTCTGATCTCCTCTTCCACAAAAATACAGTGTGAGACTGGGTACTTATGGGCAGGTGGATGGACTTCACAGTCATTGGCAGGTGAAGTGTGAAGGTTTCAATAGGGATGGGCACAGGCGGCTCAGGAGGAAGAGGAGGAGGTGGCGGAACCCCACTTCTGGTGTTTTTGAGCTGAGTCTCTGCACTCTTTAACAATATCTTAGGCCAATGCTTTACTTTATCTGCTGCAGGTTCCTTCTGCTTGACGGGGCCCCGGTGTTTTGGTGCTGAACAGTTGGAGGACTTTAGTGGAGGAAGTTGGCAGGGACATTTGATCTTGAAGCCCTCAACAAGTAGGTTGATTCCTACATACTGTGGCACTTCTACTGCTGCCTAGAGACCAAAAGTGACATCTAAAGTACTGTATATCACCCTCACAATTTGGGCCACTTACAGTAAATGTACACTACAACCTGAAGAGGAGGGAAAACTCTTCCATACCTGCTTATATATGAGCTCAAAGTCTCCAGTGTTCGCAGTGCGGTCGGCTCTCCGGTCCAGGACGACTCGTAATGTGTCTTCCTGCACAGCAGTACAGAGGCGTGCTGTCACAGGGGTGGAGGGGGCCATAGTGGGACTGGCATTGATTTCTATCAGCCATGGGCGCAGGTCTCGACCTAAGAAATTACAAAACAAAATATCTGAGTGGTGATGAACTTCCTTTTGTTTTCACAGTAAAGGTACACAAAACATATTAAAATGTGTAATGGAAATTTGCTGTTAAACATTACTATCCTGTTAAAACATTACTATTGCCCAATTGTATAAGCTTACATCTGTCACCTTTGCCCTTACCTTATTATGACTCCTGCTGCAGGTCATAAATCTCTGACAGGAACTGATTTGGCAGGAACTAATCAAGATAGCTCAGATAAGGGGCACTGACACAGACCTTTTGATGTACACAGAAATCCTGGCCACCTGTCTAAACAAAGCATCCTTCCCCCTTTAAAAGATCTCACTCACACACAGTCTGGTATCAGATGCTTGCAGACAGCAATGTGCTCACTCTGCAGCGCTGATCCTTTCTGGCCGGAAAGCTTATTAATAAATACCACAAAGACAGTTCTGTTTTGAGACTCATGATTTTCAGATTTCCACCACAAATGTAATTTAAGTTAAAATTGAATGTGCCGTGTTTATTTTATTACCAGTATAATTTTACAGCTCCTTTGAAAAGTAGTTTTAAAATACAACATGATGCATGTTGAAACAGGCAGTGTAACATATACTGTAAAATATAGCATGTCATTTACAGTAATCCCATCCTACCTAACATGAAGTCAGCCCCGTAGAGCTCAAATGTGTTTTTGCGTGACTCCATCAGATCCTGTGTTGTCTGCAATGCGTGGATCACAGCCTTCTTCATCCCCGGGACCACCACGGTCTGCCACTGAGCATCCCGGCCCTGGCTGGACAGAAAGGTCCTGAACTGGTCATCCGACCACATGTTGTCTGATGGGATACCTCGATGGCGTTGCTGGGAGGGCCTCAGGTGCTTCTGGATGGAGTTATTGCACAGGTGGACGGAGCTGAAAAGATGGGGGAAAGAGAGGCCACCATTGGAAAGACAAATGAGAGGAAATTGGTGATGGGGAATGGACAGAAGTATAATGAGACATGATTTAAGGGGGATTAAGAGGAATGACACAAGCCTGTCACTACTTCTACTCTCCAGTTTGTCTTCAAACTACATCTATACCATCTTCTCTTTGGCTATGGTAATATTTACCATGTGATCACACCAAGACACACTTTGTGACAGGTATAAAAACACAAAAATCTGATCATGAATTTAAAAATTAAATATTGAAGTAATGAAGCATGCATTATTTCTAAAATTCTACCAGGTTAGAAGAAATTAACTGTAAGAAAGTAGAGTGGGTGAGTAGGCAAAGTGCTTAGTATTAAAGTTCTTTTTTACAGTATTTACTTGGCATATTTCTCATTTGTTGCTTATAATAGGTATAGGTAGGTAGGTGCTTATTGGTAGACACGCTCTTGTATATACTGTCAGTGGGCAGGTGTTTTAGAGGCAGTTTGCAGTGTTGCAGTTGATTTGAATGTTGCTAATGTCAAGGACAGCAAACACACAGAATATACCCACAGAGAATAACAGCTATTTTCATGCCACGCATTGACATAAAATCACATCTCCCGCCAAAAACAACAAACATGACCGCAACATGTGCAGCCTTTCGCCTACTCTGTATCTTTCTTTCACTTCCTCTTTTTCAAATTTAACGTGCATCTGGTTTCACATCTGCTTCTTTCTTAAAAATGTTCTCCCATCCCTTTATTGGCATCACTGTCTTACCTGTCCAGTGTGTGTAGGGAATAAGGCTGTGTAGAAAAGCGCAAGTAGCACTTTTTATAGAACCACACGGTCAGAGGGTTCCAGTCGGTGACCAGGAACCACTGGCGCACGTCAAATTTGGTGCCATGGACCAGCAGGGGTCGCTCCAGGTACTTCTGCACCACCCACTTGCTTTCCTTAATTAGGGTTGGATCACCGTCCACCAGCCGGAGGATCTGATCCAGACGCTTGGCACATTTGATACCTAGAAGTCAGGTGCAGCAGGTCAGCCAGGACCATGACAGATGTTATGTGCACTGTCTGATAGTGTGGGACTTCTCACCTCTACCCCTGGACTTGGCTCCAGGTTTGATGATCCAGATGTTGTGTATGCCGTCTATGTCCAGCGGTGGCCTGACCTCCATCAGCCTCTGTAGCATGGCTTTGCAGCAGGACACAAAATGATCACTGTTCTCGACCTCTGCTCCACCACTGAGCGAGGAAACCGAGAGAGGGAGGGACTGTAGTGAGATATTGAAGAGCATTTTCCTTTTATCTCTTACATGCACACACTGTACTCACTGAACAACAAGGTAGTAACTGTCAATAAACTCTTCCCACTCCTCCTTTGTAAGTGTTTGTGGTGTCTCCAAGTTTATGTCTATGTCACTATGGTCCAGACTCTCCAGGAACTCCTGGCATACTTTGAGTGCGCTGTCAATCATTTGGGAAAGGACCACTGGTTTAGGTCGCCGTTTGCTTCGATCTGATGGGAGAAAAGAACGTCTCTCTTTATTTAGTTACACTGAGTGAGTGCACAGTCATGTGACAGGTGGTCGTACCCTGGACATTCCAAATGTGGTGGCTCGTTCCCTCTCCCTGAACACCCTGCTCCCTCTCCACAATGTACTGTAAAAGACTGGTACAAGCTGTCCTCCTGTAGTCCTCTACACAAAGGACAGAGGCAGAGAGGCAAGCTTTCTTTATGAGTGAAAGTAGAAAGATGCTGGAAACACATGAGAAAGAGATAAGTGCAATCTATAGTTTGATGGACCATAAAGTCAGATCTCACCAATGAAAGCATGCTTCTCATCCTGTGCTCCTAGTCTGTAACAGCGGGGGAAGAAGGTGTCTGGGTCAGCTGAATCAAACCAGTGCAGGTTCCTCAGGTTCACGCACAACCCCGCCTGACAAACAAAAGACAAATATTGATGGTGGGTGTGACAAGAGACCACTGACTAGTCATTTTTTGCTTTAAGAAACAATAATAGCATATCAGTGCACCTTGGTGGTGAAGCTGCCTGCCTTAGCGAAATGATTGGTAATCTGTTCCTTTTGCAAGCTGTTGGTGTTGATGGCATCCCTACGGTTTGTCCAATAGAAATAAACCATTTCATTCCGCACCAGGCGAGACTGTGGAATGAGAAGATGGAAAGGATGAGAGCTGAATCTGGGAATCGTTTTTTTAATCTTAAATTTGGTAAATTAAAAAAAAGCTTTTTTTAAAAAAAAGCATGGTAATCAAGGTCAGCAACGTATCACCTTAGCCTCATGTTAGCCTTCAACCTTTAAAAGTTGCTTTTACCATGACATCATATAGTCCATCTGGATCCTGCTCTTTTTCGACATAGTCTGAGTTGTTTGAGAAGAAGGAGCCATGTTAATCAATGCAGAGATACAAACAGATATCCAGAAGAAAGAAGGGATATGATTCCTGAAACAGGAACATTTGCATCTAGCTCACCCTCATCGCCATCGTCATCGCTGTCAACAGCATCATTGGAGCTGGCTCTGCCCTCATCGCTGTGACGCTTGTGAGCGTGGCGGTTTGGGCAGTGCATACGCTGCTCAGCCCAGCCTCTGGCCCTTAATGCTGCCCTGATGACGGGGTAAGGACCCTGGACAGAGAATACCTTATGCATCTGAGCAGACAGACAGGAGACACAGAAATGATGGACAGCTTCTTGGAACAATTAGAAATGAACGTTTTGAATACATCCAGTAACGTATCTCACCTTGACAGCTTTGTCTGCAAGGGCCTTGGCTATCCTCAGTCTATCTGGGTTGAGAGCAGGTGGGCTGACAAAACTGTGGCGAACTTTGCCCTCAGGAGGTGTAGCTGACGTACACACACATTTTAAAATATAAATAGTAAATTGTACTTCCAGTTGTCTTTGTAAAGCTTATTAGTGATTATACTGTTCATGCTGTTACAGGGTATGTTTAAATTTTAATTCAGTACAGTGGCTACTATACCAAGTGAATGGGCAATCTCAATCATAGAATGAAAAACATTGCAAAATGCTTCTTTATGAGTTAATGTTGCAAGAGTACTGGCTGTTGACTTGCAGGGTGTAGCTACTTATTTGCAGGCTTTTGCCTTCACCTTGGTTGCATTGCTGGACCACAGCTGTGACCTTCTGATCCTTAGACGGGCCTTCTGTTTCTCCTGCAGTAACAGTAACCCCAGGAGCACTCTGTCATACATCTTACAGTACAATGGGCCATGTGAATAAGTTTGGGATCAGTCAGTTCCGTCAACCCATCCCACATCCTAAAAGTTCCCAACCTACCAAAGGCATGTTTAGACCCAATGGGAGACAGAACAGAGCCAGAAGGCCATGTTGTGAGCTTATCATAATATAAATGGCATAGCCTTCTTCAGTGGCATAAAAATGCCAACATGTAGCAGTCCATTGCATGAAGGACGAGAGGCAGGACAATATTCAGAAATACCTGGATACAGTTTCTTGCAACATGCAACAAAGCATTTGCAACTGCAATATATCTATTAAAAAGTGTTGCTGATGAATAAAATATGCATTAGACATTAGACAAATATAACTGGACAGCGCATGGATATAATAAGTATACACGGTAGGTATACCATGACAAAGACAATATAACTAAAGCTCAAGGCTTGACATCTTCAGCTTGGAGCCAGAAAGAGCAAAGTCATGAAACTTTAACACGCGGCTTCTGAGTTCAAACATTTGGCCACCTGTCCAGAGTGTGACCTCATGATTAATTCAGCAGTCATGATCTACTGTATAAGCCGGCTCTATGAATGCAAAGGCCAAGTCCTCTGGAGGTGTGAAGTCATACAGCAATAACCTTTCACGTTTCAGTTTAGAAATGGGGGGTCCTTGGGATGTTCAGACAGGGACAGTGTTTCATTTGTTACTTTCCGTCTCTCACCACTCTCTGGGCATGGTGTGCAGGGTCTATCAGTAGCCTGGTGTCCCTCCTGGCACAGCTGGAGAGACTCTCTGGACCTGGTGGCCTCCATACTAACATCAGCTCTCATTCTTCAGGGAAACTTTTTCTTTTGCTTTGCTTCATGGTTTGATCAGACATGAACTGCTGCAGAGGACATAGTCAAGCATTCATCGGGCAACAATCTCACAGTGTAAAGGTGTGCACAAATGTTACACAAATAACCTGTACATATATAATGATTTAAATGATTTAATGATTTAAATTCTCTAAACAACTGCAGGTGTCATGCATCTCTGGCTACTGGTCTTGTAGATCAGTATCTCCTCAAGTGCAGTGGACTATAAAGTGGGTCAAATTGCTGTGCAGGAGACAGCTTGGCTGCACCTGTCAGGTTTGTACCTAACACCCTAGGCAGGGTGTGATACTCAGTCTGATTTCCTTCAGTTACCTGTTGAGCAGAGGCCCAAAACCGGTCACCTATCCCAACAACCGAAATGCTTATTTGCCTAAAATCCAACTATTTTCTATTTTCCATAGAGATCAGCCTATTCACAGAACACACAAACTTTATTTTTGCTATAAAGCCACTACAGGTTACAAATCTTTAACTTTTAACGTTAGCATCAAAACAAACCACAGCCTTCTCATTGCCATACTGTTTTTAAAGTAGCTAACACCACAACAGTCTTTTCTCTACTGGGATATTATGTCACAGTAAGCCTATCTCATTTTAAGAAAAGCTTTGACATCATGGTTTAGTGTTTGTTCCTCTTACCTGCTGAGGTCCACAGGTATATTAATTCCGGTGCCGGTTGAGTTTCAGCAGAGAAACGCACGGTGCACCCGACTCTCGACCTGTTTATTGTTACCACGGCAACCGCCTGACAGCTCTTGATGATAAAACCAACCGGATCCTGAGTGTGTTTTCAACGTTATCTGTAGACGCCAAGGTTACAAAACCTTAAAATTATACACGATTATATACGGCGTCGTTTATTTTGACAGAGTAGCCTACTCCCGTTTGTATTCCTCTACACATGTCCGTGGAAATATTCGACTCCCTATTGAAGTGTATCCTTAAGTTATTTTATGGAATGCGCTTTTATGTATTTTGTATAAGATTCTTTTTATTTTTATTTATTTTTTACTTTTGACACCTAGGCCTACTGCTGTATGCTACTTATATCGTTTTAGAATAACTAAGGGACTTTAATTGCACATTGCGGTAATGCTACTTTCACTGGCATATTAAATACGTACATATTTTTTCTTAGTTAATACTGTTAGACATCGCATATTTGTACATGTTTTTTTTGTATTTTGAATACTTCTCTCTGTCCCATCGCCATCTTGTCTCCGGCGCCCTGGAGACAGGAGGCGGTGCTGTACGTCAGCGTTTCACGTGCGCGCTCGCGCTTGCTTTCCCAGGCAAATCCTCGCCCTACATTCAAACACATAAAGGTGTACACACACACCACACATAACATAATGCACATAATACGATAGACATATCATATTTCTCGAAAATAGGTAAGCCGAGCAATGTTTTTAAACGGTGCCTTACTGCCTTTACGGTGCCAGTGAAAAAGAAATGTATTGTTTCCTGAAGTCAAGTTAAATCAAGTTAAGCTAACGCGCTAACACTTCAGACGTTAACGTAACGTTACTTATCAAGCTTAACCTATGTTGAACCTCTTTCTCAGGTGGGTAAAAAGTTCCGTTTAATCCGTAAAATGTGTGGAAGGACTGCGTGTACTCTTGCTCCTGACGAGGTGAGCCGAGCCTGCTCTTACAGAAACCGAGTAGGGCGGCGGAGACAGCCCCGTTGGAGGGATGGAGATGCGGACAAATACCGACCCTCTTACAATAAGAGTCCCCAGTCCATGAGTCCCGTCCTGCTGTCCCAGAGGCATTTTGATAAGGTAAGAACAACTGTATCTTAACCTGCCTGAGTGTGATTCATAAATTGTTTCAAGTGAGGACGCCAGATAGAAAGGCACTATGCGAAGATTTCTCCCTATAACGCCAAGAGACACATCTGAAAACAAGCTGTGGTAGATAACGAGAAAACAGTGTATTTTATTGTTAATTTACGTTCTGTAACCTTCAATACGGACGCATAACAATGTACAGTACAATTCAATGCAGCAACACCCCAACCTAAAAGTTAAAACAGTTAAGAGCATACAGAAATTATAAACACTTCTCTGTCACAACTCAACAATATGGAACATTGTTAGCCTTAAAACGGTAGTATGTACTGCAGGGGTACTGCATTTGACAATATTATATAGTGTAGGGGCTCATGCTATTGTCTGTCTTCAGACTGCTCCTGTGGATGAGTGTGTGTTGGCCTCCATGCGTTGGGGTCTGGTACCTTCCTGGTTCAAGGAGAATGACCCAAGCAAGATGCACTACAGCACCAACAACTGCCGCAGTGAGAATATATTGGAGAAGAAATCTTACAAGGTGCATACAGTTTCTAAGCTATACTATCTTTCCTGTGTTTAATGTCTTGCTCCTGGTGCTGCCGGGCATATGCACACAGGAGTGTCTAATCACTTTTCCATCTCCCCAAAGGGCCCCCTGATCAACGGACAGCGCTGTGTCATCCTGGCTGATGGTTTTTATGAGTGGATGAGGCTAGAAAAAAACAAGCAGCCTTTCTTCATATACTTCCCTCAGTCTCAGGGACCCAGACAGGAGAAAACCAAGAGGTCATCTCGTAATAACAAGAATTCAGAGACAGTGTGCCCTCCAGAGGAGACCTCCCTTGACTTGACAGAGGTTCGTATTGGGTTTTCTATAGCAACATAAACACCATGAACATGTGCTTTCATTCAGAGCAGAGGTAGAGAGAATGTTGCTGGGGCGGAAATTACCATGGCTGAAAATATCCTGTGTGGGAGAGGAGGCAAAGCAATGTGCAAGTGTCCACCAGGTGTTTCTTTAGCATTCAAAATGTCATGCTACATAGTTTCCTTTAGTTTTGATGTTAGTGCCAAGCTAAGGAGTGTAAAAAATGACAATCATACCAACAAAATCTGTCACTTTTTTTCATAAAAGAAACTATGGCCATGGTCCTCTGCTCTGTGCTATGTGTTGGACAGGGAGGAGAAGCACCTGGTGAGTGGACTGGATGGAAGCTGCTGACTATGGCTGGACTGTTTGACTGCTGGACACCTCCAGGTGGTGGAGAACCCCTTTACACGTACAGTGTAATCACTGTGAACGCTTCCCCAAACCTGCAAAGCATCCATGATAGGTAAGGATAGTTAACAGGGAAACACTCTTTTTTTACATTTGTCTATATGAAATCCTAAATTCCTGTTATCGTGTTTTAGGATGCCAGCAATCCTGGATGGAGAGGAAGAAGTGAGAAGATGGCTTGATTTTGGGGCGGTGAAGTCTCTAGATGCCTTGAAACTGCTCCGGCCTAAAAACATTTTGACTTCTCATCCAGTCTCTTCACTGGTAAACAACTCTCGCAACAATTCCCCAGAGTGCCTTCAGCCAGTGGATCTTAACAGCAAAAAGGTATCCGATTCACTGTGGTATTCTACTCACTGAGGTTTGAAAATTTTGCAATATAGAGGTGTAAGCTGACAAATCTAACCCTTGACCCCTAGGATCCCAAGCCCACGGCCAAAAGCAAGATGATGATGAGCTGGCTGACGAGCAGCGCGCCTTCAAAGAGGAAGGAGCCGCCCGGCACATGTGAGAGTAAAGAAGGGCAAGAACGCAAATCAAAGGCTCAGGGCAAGTCTACAGGAGCACTTCAGCAGTGGCTTCAGGGAGCCAGTAAAAAACCAAGAACCAACTGAAGATATGATCTGGGAAAACTGAAAACTCTGCAGTGTTTAAAAGACAATTTAGGCCTTATTTATTCCTCTACTATTTTAACAGGTATGAGAAAAATGTATGTTCAGGTTGTCTTTTTGCATTAGTAACAGTTTTAAATGTAATAAAAATATGCTACACAGATAGTATTTCATTTCAAAAGTTATCAATAAATGTCAAATAAACACAGTATGCTTTATTCAAGATTTTTTATTACCCTTATTACTTAAACGCAAAGACATTTTGAAACAATGTAGATGCTATGCATTTATCATATTAATAATATAATAATGATGAATGCCAATACTTCCCCCCACCTTTATTTTTTTCTTCTTTCAAAGTTACAGTATGTATGCTATCTTGTAATCTATAATGCATTTCAAAGTTTTAACATAATACGAACAGACAGTTAAAGATCGGTTAAAAGAAATGTCAAGCACTTAAAGTGTTTGCCAACACGAGCAACTGGCAGAGTCAGATATGGAGATTTACAACGCAACCTTTTGCCTTCCCCACACAATGATTGAGAGGTTTGCAAATATACAAAGTCTTGCAATAGTTGACAGTAAAAAGAAATGTACTAGCAAATAGTACTGTAATGAATGATATTTATACTTGAGAAAGATCTCTCCTCTCCCGGAGTTTCGAGTAGAATGACATGCTGTCTTGATTTGGTTCATTACCACGTCAAATCTACCAACTGATTACAAGACGAACCTTCATTTCCTACGGTAGAGGAACAGCAAATAGTGTGTTAGGGACAGCACTTAAATCAAGGAGCGGAGTCTGGATTCACACGACCTCCTCCACCTGAGCTACAACTGCATGTATTGTGGCTCCAAAACAAGATGTCTGAACAAGTCTTCAGTTATTTGTTGATGACCGCAAAGTGCAAAAAACAAAATCTGTACACACTTGTCTGATTGACTTATCATGGAACTGGACTGTCAATTCTGTACCAATGAATGAGAATCAGCAGGCAGCATTATTTAATGTGATCCACATTCTTCACTACTTCAGTTCTGACTGCCTGTTTAAGTATCAGAATAGTTTTTTAAGGTTGCATGAGGTAAAGTGAAACCATGGTAACAGGTGTTTTTGCGAGGGAAACAAATTTAAGCCGCAACACAAATGACTAAAATTGGGGGGGGGGTGCAGTGTTTCCTCTAGTCATGCAGCAGTGGTGGGCTGTGAAAGTAAAGAAAATAACCACCACTGCTGAAAGAAACTTTGATTGTAAAAAACAAAAAACAAAAAAAACATTCGTTTTCTAACTTTACTCATCGACACAAACATGTATAGAGATAATGATTGGATTAAACCACTTAAAGTATCCAAATAAAAGTAGTTAGAACCAAAACTAGGTGTGAAAAGTAGCGATATACATGAAACTGAAAATGAGATTAGCCCAAACCACCACTGCTATGAAAATGTACATAGGGAAACACTGGGAAGTAATAAGCATCATACAAGTAAATTCCATAATGTTTCCTTACAGTGTTCTTTGGGCTAGGAGACTCATATTTTATAGAAAATGTGTGTTTTGTATACATAAGGAGGTGAGTGCAGCATGTTTGTGTGTGTAGTTGTATACTCTATGAGTGGGATGCTGCTTGTATGTTGGGCATTAGGGATTAACACAGTGGGCCATGGGAAAGGGGATATATAGACAAGGCAAGACAGGGTGGTGAGGGCAGTGACGACCCCTCCCCCGAAGAGCTTCAGAGTCCTCAGCAGCTACAGGTCTCCGCTGAGGGCTTGGCTCGCTCGCTCCGGTCCAGCTTTATCGGCTCAGGGAACTCGTTGTACAACTCCACTTCGGTCTCCTGAAATCAGACAATATAGTTGAGTCAGAGCCCAGCTCCGCATCTCCCCGCTTCCACGGAAACAGATGTTGAAAAACGTAATTTCTCAATGACGAGACTGGGTCAAACTCGGACTAGGACTTCTTGCCAGCCTCTTACCTGTTTAAGAGCATTGCGTGCAATAGTCTGGAAGGCCTGCTCCACATTGATTGCCTCCTTGGCACTGGTTTCAAAATACGGGATGTTGTTCTTGCTCTGACACCAAGCCTGTGCTCGCTTGGTTGTTACCTGAAACACAATGTTTACATCAGACACAAGATAATGACAGTTTCAACATTTTTTAAAAGGCCTCAAAAATGACTACCCACAACTGTACATTTCCTTGAAGACACAAAAACAAATGGTGCACATAACGGCACCCCTGGCAAACACAAATGTGATTATCTGGACCCACCTGTCTGTTCTCCAAGTCAATCTTGTTGCCCAGCACCACAAAGGGGAAATTCTCAGGATCTCGAGGGCTGGCCTGGATCAAGAACTCGTCCCTCCAGCTGTCTAGAGTCTTGAAGGTGTTGGGTGCCGTCACGTCAAACACCAGGACGCAGCAGTCTGCCCCGCGGTAGAACGCTACGCCTAAAGACTGGAACCTCTCCTGACCTGCTGTGTCCCAAATCTGAGAGGAAATACGCATCAAAGAAGGCATGCTGTGTTTACATGCATCGGATTACTGTAAATAAAGAGATTAAGGTACTACTTTGACTGTAGTGTTTACATGGCTCACCTTAACCAGATCTTCCTAATTACCCGTGTTTACACTATTTGTTTGACAGTTGATGTTAAGTCTGGAGTTATGTGCGGTACATTACAAGAAACTTCTTAAAAAAGCAAAGGGCCTTTGTTGGTGTTAGTGTTCACCATTGATATGTTTTGTTGCTTGCCTTTTTAAAATTATTTTTTAAATTCTGTCTCTGTGGTCTATGTGTAGAATAAAAAAAACTGAGGGCAAAAATCCAAAGTAAGCCAAACTGACCAGTTATCCATCTCTGGTAATCAAGTTAAATTGAGTGACTTCTTATTGTAAAATGTAAAAGCATTGACAAGACTCGCCATCCTCCGTTTTCATGAGCCTGCAAAAGTAACCAGTTTAATTCCAGAATCACTAAAAAGAAAAATGTACATTATCGATCCTTACAGAGAAAAATTTTCAGGGTTTAAATAAATGAATAATAAATAAATACGACTGTTACAAAATGATTGTGGCTACAAAAATACACATCTAAAGTGTGTTTCCTTAATGGATACATACCATTTTGGGATGATGTAGTAAACATGATGAAATGTTTGTATGAACTGCTTTGACAGAAAATGAACAGAAAGAAATAATTGTGTTTCAATGAGAGATAAGTCGGTGTGTTATTCTCCTCAGTACCTGCATTGTGACAAGTCTGTCATCCACCATGACTTCTTTCGTCAGGAAATCTGCACCTATTGTGGCTTTGTACTGGTTACTGAACTTCTTATTCACATACTGGTTCATCAATGAGGTCTTCCCAACTCTAAGGGGAAAAAAAAAAATCACAGTACAACATTCAGAGCATATGATGGGCAGAAACATCTAGAAATCAGACTAAATTCAATACCCTAATGAAGTGTTTTCTTTACAATAAACCATCAGGCACCGCTCCTTATTGTTGTCCCTACCCTATTTAGCTTTGGGGCTATGACTTAACATCACTCACCCGGAGTCTCCGAGGATGATGACTTTGAGTAGTACTTTCTTCCTTGACGTCATTGTGCCACAGCTGTAAAGGCAAAAAACCCCAAAAAGATTAGAGGGGAGAGGAATACGCCTAATAGAAGCAGACAAATGCTGGGATTGCTCAAACGGGATGGATACAAGCATGCCCTTTTGATACAGGCCAACAGGTTTTACTGAAAGATGATAAGGTCTGCGTGTGTTTTGAAATACACTCCAAAGAAATGGGCCAGTTCTAGGAATGAAACCAAATCAAATCTCTCCTATTTTTGTATTTCCTTCACTTCATAAACAAAGCATAATACAGTGATAGGGGTAAAACAATGCTGCACTGCATTGTACCAATACAATTCATGAAACAAACAATTCACTATGTCTTTTTTTTTTCTACAATATGTTGAACAATGCAGTGCTGGGGTTGTTGAGCTGTGATAACATCTACTATTTTTGTAACAGCTGGTTGTTTTTGTAAAACTGTGAAGCGCTGATTTTGTGATATTTATGCTGTTGACAAACCATTCAATGGAAAGAAACGACATGGTTTCGGATGGAACACACACCAAGTTACTCAAAAACATGGTGAATGAGAACCACGTATCGCGTAAATCATTACATGTTCATACTGTAGTGCATCATGACGACTTCCAAACTGAGATCTGTATTTGTCCTACCAAACGGGCAGGTTTGCACTTTCATCAGTATCTACACACAGACTTCACAGATTTTAGTAAAACTACTAAATTAAGCAGCGCCAACACCTTATTTGTTACATTTGGAAAAACACATTTTAGGCCTTAACAATCCTCAACTCCTCCTCTTCAAATGTAACCCCCCCTTCTCCCATTGACTAATCTTTATTTCCTTCATATATGATCTCTAATAAACATCTCCAAATTCATCCGCCCAACTTGTCCATTATGTTCTCACATAATTTCTTACAGAAATGGGTCCGTCAACCTCTGAAATTGCAACCACGCTTCTTTTAATTAATGATCTGGATCATCAGAAGTACAGAGTATTTTTATACCAAAATCCATGGCTGATCAAACATTCTCATCTTTGCGCCTGCTCAAGACAACACCAAGCATTTCTGACCTTGCTGAGTGTGCCTTGTAATAATAAACCACCTAATACTGCTGTAATGGCCAAAGTCCAAACTCTGCTACCTGCTTTAAATCATCATTTCGTTCAGGTTAGACCTTGGAGAAAGCATTGTTAAAACAAAAAAAGATTAGTCATTGGTTTTATCCACACACCACTTAACGTTTACAGCCACTTATGTGAATGAAAACCCACGGCTTGAATCCATATCAGTGCTATTATGAGGCAAACCTAGCATAGAGCTATCGGTGCGGCTCTCATAATCTGCACCCCATGACACTGTGTCAGGGAATGATCACATGGTTTTAAAACACAGGACTAACGGAACCATGACTTGGCAGGCATGATTAGCACAGCAAACGCTCTAGTCGGATTCAATACACATACCGGTATAATGCATAGTTATGACCAACCTGTGGACCTATTCGGTTGTAAATGTTTCCACTTTATAAGCTGTAGCAGAGAGTTTCGTCTCAACATTTTACCTAACGACCATAAAGACAAGCACACTTGCAAAGGGTTAGCAAGGTAGAATAAACACTACATTTGGAGAACAAATGCTAGAAAGCTAGGTACGCAAATGCAAGAAAACGACTGAATATAGGTTGGGGAGCAGTATCATTATTAAATACATAATCTTTTCAAAACAACTAAAGCCAACCATTATAGATACCGTGCCCACTAACAAGTACCATATCACTGACACTTCTTAATTTAAGCTAACGTTTAACGTTTGTTAGCTAAGCAAGGTTTATTAACAAATGTGAAACTTAGTAAACGACAGCAATATCGTTGATATATATCGTTAGAAAAACCAACAACTAAAGTCACCACAAACCAACCTGGGCGGTGATCCTGCGGTGAAAAATATCAAAAGTGGACTTTTCCTCTGTCTCGGTTGGAAGCGTTAGCTAACGCGCAGGCTAGCTAACAGGCTAACAGCTCCTATAAATGTCTGCCGTAAGAAAACAACACGTTAAACTTGGAGAGTCGACAGTTAAATTATCTCTGATAGCTAGCCTCGCAGCTAACTCTACTTATCAAAATCAACACTGACACTGCCGATGTATATCTCTCTTCGTGTAACAGAAGCGATTTGGTACAATGGTCTGCTTCGCTCTGTTCCCGTGGACGCTTGCTTTTCCTGTCAAGCTAACGTGCTAGCTGCTAGCCGAGCTGTGTGCACTTCCTCCAAAACAAGCTCTGTCGGTGAGGCCTGACGTCACGCGTTGGACACGCCTTGTTCCACAGAGCCAGAGAAGGCACAACAACATAATGTCATACATGCTAATGTAGATTTAAAGACATCTATCTAGCAGATTATCCCAATGGTCATGGTCAGCATTCAGTAGCCTAGTCCACACAGCTCACAATTCCATTGACTTAGTACGACTCATTCACTGCTCCACTGACATGGGGTCGAATTAACAATAACACTGCTACAATTTAGAAATAAAAAGCTAAAAATTTGATGATCACATTATATCTAACGAGAAACAGACAATGACAGATTAAATAAAGCTGTCCTTATTGTCTAGAGGAACAGAAAAGACAGTGAAAAATACCTTTGAAACTAGCTAAACATTAAACTACATGCTTCCCATGCATTGTCTTAGATAACAATTGCGACTATTTATTACTGACTATACAGAACAACAAAATGTGGCCTACAGATACTCTCATCTACAGTCCCATTGTAAGTGAAATGTGGCTTTTCATTTAGCATTGTATGGTTGGCCAGAATAACCTGGAAGGGAGCCTAGGGCAAAAAATGTGACCTGCTCCCCGCTCCCCAGTGCTGCTAGCGCCTCATTGCTGTCCTTCACTCCAGACTTTTACTGCCACTGGTAGAATATCCTGATGTCAGCCATCTTTGCTATGCAAAGGAAAATTCTTTGGCAATAAACGTGATTCTGATATAAGCCATAAAAACGGGCTGTATTCTTACTCACTGATTGTGAGCCTTGGTTTCCGATTATTATCTATACGGATTTCTAATGTGGTTCTGGCAAACATAAATGGACTATAAAACTCCTTCAGATAGCATGATTCGAATAGAAAGGCACATACCACAACGTTTAAAAGTCACAGGGGACTGCCGAAACCCGGGATCGAACCAGGGACCTTCAGATCTTCAGTCTAACGCTCTCCCAACTGAGCTATTTCGGCATGTGAGGTCATACAATTTACCACAATAAGATTATTTATGCTGTGGATACTGTAAATAGTTATTCAGAACTTTTTAGTGGATATTTTTCTCACCAATGCTGCTGGCCCTGAACTGCATACAGATCGAATTAAGCAGGTTCTCAACATTTATTTTCGGTTTTACATCCACGTTATCTATCAAATTAAAATATCATATTAGGACAAATCATATTGTCTTCGTGTAACTAATTAATGTAGACATAGTTTATGAATTTCATCAAATCATTCCCGTTGTATTAGTTCTGCATCTCCTACCTGTGTCATTTGGGGTTTGTGTGTGTGTGTGTGCTCAGCGTCTGTCTCAAGCTTGTTAAAACTAAACAAAACTGTCATCACAAACAAAGCGCTACTTATTTACATTTATTAATCAGAGCATTGACAATAATCACTCAAAATCAACAGGGGGAGTTGCGTAGAAACAGCCATTTACAATTTTGCAGCTTTCTCCCTCTCTCTCTCGTTGACTGTCCCTTCTCTTCCCGATCATTTCCCTTCTGTCTGAGGATCGCTACAAAGGGGGGAAATGGAATTAGAGCCGAAAGTTCTATTTACAACCACGAACCAAGTGACGTCTTCTACTACTTGCAGTGCACCAGTCTGCAACGTTCTGAAACTTGCCAGTTTACGTGACGGTGTGTCGTTTCCATAGCAACTCTCTGTACTTCCGTTCTAACTTTCAGGCTTTTTTGTAGCTGGACATAATTTGTAGTGTCTTAAAACATTGAAAAAACTCTGAATTGACTTGGGTTCGGTCCAATCACAAACAAGAAGAGTTGTCCCTCCCTTTCCGTAATCTGAAATGTCATTGCGTTTTGTCAAATGTTGCTGTGTTTTGACCTTCAGGGCCACCATATCGGCTATATGGGTCTTTTTTTAAATGTTTTAATGATAATTGATTATATATTTATATGATAGTATCAGTATTGTATTTTTTTAATTATTTTTTGCTATTCATAGTCATGGTTACTAGGTTTTGTGATTTATCCTGCTATGATTATATGCTTATGAAATTGAACTTCGTGTAACCAACACATATTTATTTTGTAATCGTAAATTGGCAAGGACGTATTTTACCAGATCAGCATTAAAGACCTAAGAACCACTCCTGCCTCTTAACTGATAAGACCAACAAAACGATCGGCAGAAGGTAACACGCCGGATTAGCCCTCACCAACTGACTGCCGAAACCCGGGATCGAACCAGGGACCTTCAGATCTTCAGTCTAACGCTCTCCCAACTGAGCTATTTCGGCCTGTACACTAAGTACGTTTCCATAGAAACGATTCTCTGCACTTCCGATCTAACTACCGGATTTTTTGTAGCTGTACATAATTAGTAGTTGCTTAAAACATCTTTGGCGACCTCAACTTCACCAGTCTGCTCTGCTGTTTGGACGACCTCCTCGTCTTTGCCCCTACTGAAGAGGAAGCTCTTAGCAGGCTCCAGGTGGTGTTCCAGAAACTGAGACAGAGTAACCTCAAGCTGAGCCCAAAGAAATGTCACCTTTTGCGTAAGTCAGTCAAGTTCCTTGGTCATATCATTGACCAGAATGGTGTCGCTGTGGACCCAGCAAAGGTGGATGTAATCTCCAGCATGCCCAGAGAACCAGAGCTTCATCCCTGGTTGCTCAGCTATCCCAAGCCTCTGTTTGCTTTAACAGCAGGCCAGAAGAGGAAAGGACGGACTGGTCAGGCTGCAAGGAATACAGGAATGTTACGAGAGCTAACTGCTGCAGACTGGAGCCCCATGTGTGAGCTCCTCAACTGTGTTGTGCTGGCTCATCCTGACTTGCCGAGGCCCTTCATCCTGTCTGTGGATGCGTCTCTGGACAGACTCTGAGCTGTGTTATCACAACTGCCTGCTGGTGAGGACAAGGCACGCCCCATCGCCTTTGCTAGCAAGACCCTCAGCAAATCTCAGTAGAGATATCCAGCCCATCGTCTCGAGTTCATGGCTTTGAGGGGCTTAGCAGAGTTATACAAGGCAGCAGAGAGAGGCGGAAGGTTTTGCATAGGTTGCACAGATTTTGCCTATCCCAGCTTTAATTGTATCTGTTTTCTTCTTTCTGTCAGGGGAGCCAAGCAGACACACACACACACACACACACACCGCCAACTGATGTTTTTTATTGTCGCTCTGTATATATTTTGCCAGATCAACAGTAAAGACCTGTGACCCACTGCTGCCTTCTGCCTCTTAATTGAAAACAGCAAGAACACAACGCAGAACACCAAGGGCGTAAGCCAACCGGCCCTCACCAACCGACTATAAAACCCCTTCAGTAAGCATCATTCAAATAGAAAGGCACTTAGCACAATGTTTAAAAGCCATAGAGGACTCCCGAAACCCGGGACCTTTAGATCTTCAGTCTAACGCTCTCCCAACTGAACTAATTCGGCTTATGAAGAAAAGACGTTCATGCCACAAAAACGTTTATTTACAGCATCACAAGTCTCAAACGAATCTGTATTGACATATTGACGGTAGACTGACACAAGAAAGGTCACTACCACGAACATTTCATGGTCAGACGGTCAAACAAGAACCACATTTCAGCGGTAAAACGTTTCACGGGCCAT
This sequence comes from Maccullochella peelii, assembly GCA_002120245.1. Taxonomy (NCBI): domain Eukaryota; kingdom Metazoa; phylum Chordata; class Actinopteri; order Centrarchiformes; family Percichthyidae; genus Maccullochella; species Maccullochella peelii. Next base: position 106,528 of record LKNJ01002978.1, on the reverse strand, counting down.
CTTAAAATCGTTTTATCTTCTGGCAAACCATCGTAAATGATTGACCACAGACCGTAGCTTCCGACGCACAGCGCGTTGTAAAGCGCGCGCCGTGACATCATCACGTCGGACTGAATGAAGCGTCATCCTTTCTGATGTAGAGCGGCACGGCGGCCTTTCTTTGCTGCTCTACATTTCCCCCAGTCTGCCCGCTCTTATCCCGGTATTTCAGCGCTTAACTTCTTTAACCATGACGCGAAAGTCGCCACTTCTCGCCGCGTGTCTGCTGCTTCTGGCTGCCCTGAGCGCGGAGGTTTCAGCGGACGGTTTGGTGAACGAGGAGGTGAAGAGGACCGTGGACTTGAGCACTCATCTGGCCAAGATCACCGAGGATATCGTGCTGTCCAACCAGGGACACTCTGCCGTTCACAGCTTCATATTAGCGGTAGAGGAGGGCCTGGTCCCGCACCTGGCATACATCGGAGCTTCGGTGAGCCAAACATCAGTGAATGATACAACGCAAGCACTTCTGCCTGTAACCGGCTCGCTAGCTTTAACCTGTTAGCCACTTCATAGAAGGCTACACATATCTTGGCTGTGGAAATTATTGCTGCTCTCAAATGTTTTTTTTTTTGCATTTTTCTGTGTTAAATTGACAGCATCAATAACGTTATTGCGTAGGTTAATAGCATGCTATCCTACGATGTTGCAGTGTCTTCACTGAATGCATGAAATCACAGCTACTAGCTAGGGTTATGCGATGTGATTCAGTGTAACTGTCCTGCGGGCAGTGAGCTCTGCAAGCCAAGTCAAACAGCCACAGTTAGCTACTATTTCAAGATGCATATTGCTTAGTGCAAGGTATTGGCATCGGCTCATTTGTTGTGAGCAGAAATTTACCGATCAGCCCATCAGATAAATTCATTTTGGATCGCTATGGATGTGGGTAACAAGATGTTAACTTCCGCAGCGCTGCACGCTCTGTCAGTGGCTGAATGACACGTATGCGCTGGGCAGCTCACTTCCGTGTGCGACTGCGCAGGCCTGCCCTTTCTACTATGAATGAAACCGCATCAATGCTCTGTTTTTAGACAAAATAATCCGCTACACATCGGTCCTCCAAGAAACTGTTATCCACTGCATTATAAACCGCAGTCACTTGTCCTGTATTTTGCTTGTAAGTGTTCAAAGACAGTATTCTCAAACCACCATGTTTCTACAGGTGAAGGGTGATGAGGAGGAGGATGGCACACTTCAACTCCAACAGACAACAATTCAGGGCCAAAGGTAAGAGATCAGACTCTTACATTGTCATCCAAATGATTTCAGTGCCTTTTTAATATGAAAACAAACGGGTCTGATCATAAAACACTACTTGGCAACCTGTTAAGATGACAAAAATGACTTAATAAATATTTAGGTCATTTTGGCAGCATTTTCCATGTACAATGTTAAGTAATAAAACTACTCTCTCTTAAGAATTCTTTAAGAATCCAACAATGAATTCTCGAAAACAAGATTGCATTTTGTAGTTCCTGAGAAGCTGATATTTTACTGCAGCAGCATTGTATCTTACCCATGCTCCTCTCTGTCATGTCTCATCACAGTGGACAGTTTTACAAGGTGCAACTGCCCTCCAGTCTGGCAGCAGGTGCTCAGCTGAAAGCCAAGGTGGAGATGACATTTAGCCATGTCCTGAAGCCCTTCCCCACACACGTCACCCAGGCTGAGCGCCAGCTGGTGGTCTTTCAGGGGAACCACTACATGTACTCCCCGTACCCCACCCGCAGCCAGACCACACGTGTCCGCCTGGCCTCCAAGACAGTGGAGAGCTACACCAAGCTGGGCAACCCCAGCAAGAATGATGAGATCATTGAGTACGGACCCTTCCGGGACGTGGCTCCGTTCAGCGAGGTACAGCTCTAACCAGATTTGACGCGCTTCAAGTCTAGCTGCAAGAAAATTGCTAAAACATTCTGTGTTGTGCGTGTTCTCTACTGTCCAGGATACAATGAAGATCCATTACGAAAACAACACACCCTTCCTCACCATCAGTAGCATCACCCGGACCATTGAGGTCTCTCACTGGGGTAACATTGCTGTGGAAGAGACCATTGACTTGAGGCATACAGGAGCCATCCTGAAGGGGCCGTTTTCACGTTATGATTATCAGCGTCAGTCAGACAGCGGCATCTCATCTGTCAAATCCTTCAAGGTGTTGTATTAAACACAAACCACAGGCGTCTTGCCTTGTTACTGTTGAGGTGATGTTGATGACGCTATATATATATATATACTTTCTCCTCAACAGACTATCCTTCCTGCCTCGGCCCAGGACGTCTACTACAGAGATGAGATTGGCAACATCTCCACCTCCCATCTGCAGGTTCTGGACGACTCTGTGGAGGTGGAGGTCAGACCTCGATTCCCCTTGTTTGGAGGCTGGAAGACCCACTACATCATCGGCTACAATCTGCCCAGCTACGAGTACCTTTACACCCTGGGTGAGTTGACTTCTGATAACCCTAACTAACCCAAACATAGGAGGACTACCCATGTTCTGAAGGGCTGCTCCAAACTGAGAGGAAGGGTACAGGTGGATAATTGAGACAAAACAAGTGTCTAGGTGTCGCCACCTCAGCAGGGCAGACGCTTGCTGCATCATGATTTGAATCCAGGCTTCCTATTTAAACCTTCCTAATCGCTAAATTCCAGGCTGTGTTGTTGATGTGTCACATTTTATCTTCTAGGTGATCAGTATGCACTGAAGATGAGACTAGTTGACCATGTGTATGATGACCAGGTCATTGACTACCTCACTGTGAAAATCATCCTGCCAGAGGGGGCCAGGTCAGTGTTTGCAAGCAAAATCTGCAGCATGTTGGGTTGAGTAGAGCTTTTTGCAATACGTGATGCTGATTTCTCATATTTCCCCTGTCATGTCTTATCAGAAACATCCACGTGGATACACCTTACAAAATTGATCGCATGCCCAACCAGCTGCACTATACATATCTGGATACCTTTGGCCGACCAGTGCTGGTCGCTACTAAGAACAACCTGGTGGAGCATCACATTCAGGATGTTGTGGTAAGACGAATGGTAGAAAAGTATGGGAATTTGGGCATGCTATATTATATACCTATATATGCATTATTAACCAGCAGATTTGCAGAAGCTCGCTTTGACTAACATAACATTAGCTGCGTTTATATGGACCCTAATATTCCACCAATAATCAGAATAACGGCCCAATCAGGATAAAAATGCCTCATGTAACCACCTCAATCTGAAGAGAGCGACCCGATCCGGCCCGATTGAAGGAATTTTCAATCGGGTTGAGAGGGGTGGTGTAAACCTTTTGATAATCCATTCACTAGGAAAATATTAGCATCTAATAACCATGTAAACGCTTAGTCCAATCATTTCTCTCTGGTTGGAACAAATAGATTCTTTCTGTGCATGTTTTCCAAACGTGGGGGNNNAGGGACAGAAACACCAAACTGCTCTGTGGCTGAACTTTTTTGTTGGAGACCTTAGAAGATTTAAGGATCGTTGAACGCCTCGATGGTCAAAGGTGTTTGAAAAGATGAACGAAGCCAAAGAAAACCCGACTTCTTCTTCTGTTATATTTCCAGCAGATCAGACGCTTCACAGCAGGTGGAATCACTTTGTTCATGTCAAAATAGTTATATTCTGATTAAATGCGTCGGGGCATGTAAACACATCTCATCAGATCCCTTTTATTAGAGTCCATGTAAACTGTGAAGTTTAAGTAACTATTAAGTGTCAATTAAGTAACTATTACTAAAAGTAATTGTCCACTGCAGCAGTCAACATTTTACAGTCTGAAGATTTTCTTGTGCCACCAAAGTGTAAACCTTATACATAAGATATCTTAGAATGAGCGGAGTTCCTTTGCAGTAACAGTAGTATGAACTTGTTTGGTTTTTAAAGACCCTTTAGATCTTAGTTATAGAGCCATTGTCAGGACAATCAAACTGTTCCAAGAAGCAGGCTTACCGAGTTATCTGGATAACTTTGCTGTGTAAGAACAGGACTTTTTACACCAGATTATTTCCAGCGAAGTGATCTAGATAAATTGATGAACTTGCTTTGTGGAGCAAGGCTCACGAAAGCTTTAGGGGGTGCGTGTGGGGATTTTGTTATGAATATACTGTATTTAACGCTATACTGTACTTTCATAATAAACTTGTACAGTACTGTGTCCTTGCAGCGTCAACAGTCAAAACAAGGTGTTCAATTAACAATATTGTTACAGAGAAAAGCTACAGTACCTCATATTTGAGAAGCTTTAACCAGCATAGGTTTTGTATTTCTACTTGATAAATGATGTGATTCTAGGGCTGGGCTATTACTTGAATTTTATTTTTAATTACGATTTTGGCTTCCAATGATTATGAAAATAAGATAATGGAGATTAAACGATTATTGTGCCGCATTCCGTTTTGCAACGATTCTTGCGTTTTGTCTTGTGTTGCAAATCCAGTGCACCCCTTTTATTTATCTCATTTATTGTTTTTACTTTTATTTTCTTATTTGTTTTTCAGTTCAATTATATTTAAAGTTCAAAGAAATCCGCCGTTCAAAAGACAAGTTCAGTAAATGCATTGTGATCTCAACATTGACCAAAACAAACATGGTTATGATTTTGACCAAAATCGAGTAACCCTACTTAATTTATCAATTATCAGAGTAGTAATTTATGAATATTTTGTCTAACTAATGAATCAAATAATTGTTTCCACACTTGAAATTGGGGTATTTAGCTCTCTCAAGTTCATGTTTCAGTTCAGGGGAAAAAACATTTCTTAAGGAGCGCCCCAATGGCTTATGGGTTAAAGGGAAACTCTGGCATTTTTAAACCTGGGCCCCATTTTTACAGATTTTGGGGTCAAAATGTCTAATTACTTACCATTAGTTTTGGAATTGGTCCAGTAGATCGCTTCCGTTGGCATCCGCGAACGGGCTGCAATGGCTGCAACGTCATCCTTGCGGTTAAACAATAAGGATCTTACTCTTTAACAAATGGTCAAAACTAATGGTAAATATTAGTCATTTTGACCCCAAAATTTGTAAAAATAGGGCCCAGGTTTAAAAATACCAGTTTCCCTTTAAGACACAGACCATTGACCGCAACGTCCCTGGTTCTAGTACGGCTGGGGACCTTTTGTTGCATGTCGTTCCCCATCTCTCCCCTCACTTCCTCTCATCTCTCACTATTGCTGCCTAATAAAGGCATAAAGTGCAACAAAAAACATTGAAAAAAACCTTTCAGTCAGATACATGCTTTCGCAGAGACATTAATGTTTTTATTCAAACATTAATTTATTAAAATGTACTGTGGAAAACTTCAGTCTCACTAGACTGACTTCACAGTTGTGTGAATTTGATATGAGCTGCAAAAATGTATTAAAATCTGAATTAATAAATTTTTTCCGATTCCCAGGTTCATTATAACTTCAATAAGATCCTGATGCTGCAGGAGCCTCTCTTGGTTGTTGGAGCCTTCTACATCCTCTTCTTCACTGTCATCATTTATGTCCGCCTGGACTTTGCTATCACAAAGGTAAGACAACATTCACGTGTTTCTATAAAGGGAGCCTGGTTTCTGTTGTCCTTGTGCTCCCCTCTTCTCCTACATTTCATTCACTTCTTGTCACTTCACTCTTGAGTTCAAGTGAATCAGTTCTAAATCTGTTTTTGCATCTTTCTTCTTTGTTCAGGACCCTGCGGCCGAGGTGCGTATGAAGGTGGCCTCCATCACAGAGCAGGTGCTGACTCTGGTCAACAAGCGCTTGGGTCTGTACCGACACATGGACGAGGTGGTCAACCGCTACAAGCAGTCCCGCGACACCGGGGCGCTCAACAGCGGTCGGAAGACTCTGGAGGCCGACCACCGCGCCCTCACCAACGAGATCAGCTCGCTGCAGGCCCGCCTCAAAGCCGAGGGCTCCGACTTGGCTGATAAGGTGAGTGACCTCTCGTGTGTTTGAAATGTGAATTGTTGTTAAATGAACTGGATGTGGCGGGAGGCTCACTCCCCTCTCTGTGCTCTCAGGTCGGGGAGGTGCAGAAGCTGGACGGCCAGGTGAAGGAGCTGGTGTGCCGCTCCTGCCAGGAGGCGGAGCGTCTGGTGGCGGGTAAGGTCAAGAAGGAGGCTTACATCGAGAGCGAGAAGACTCTGACCAGCAAGAGACAGGAGCTCGTCAGCCGCATCGACAGTCTGCTGGATGCCCTCTAAACGACTCCTGCCACACTAGCACACACAAACAGGCACACACCACCCCTGCTACAACATACGACTATTTGTATGAGAATTAAATTAAATGTGACACAAATGCTTAAACATTTAACCATCCTTGAACCCAGACATGGACTGTTGACGTCTCATCTTATGGTAGTGATGGGTTTATTTTGTGCCTTGTGATAAACTCGGTCACTGCGTGCTCAGCTCTGCAGCAGCTACGTCACAACTTTTTGCTTTTTTGTTTGTCTGTTTTTGAGTTTGTTGTGTCACACGTTGCTCAGACTTGACACTTCATTTTCATGTTCAAATCTGAACTGTTTTTTTTGGGGGGGGGTTTCCCTAAGTGTATGGTTATGGGACTTTTTTTTATTTTATTTTTTTTATGAATCGCTGAAGGGGCCCAAGTGTTTTCAGTCTCATGTCTTTACTCACATAAACCGTATTCTGAGATTGAATCATCTCTAGTTCTTAAGTATTAAGATGAACATCTTATCTCTTTTGCAAAGATTTTTTTTCTACTCGCCCGACTGACCTTTACATTTGAACAAATCTGAAGCTCTAATTCTGTGTCATCCCAAATGCTTGTTGTTGATGTTCATCAGTCATATTTTCTACATTTTGTATGATTTTTGTTTTTTTTCATTAGTGGTGTTTTTGACCATGAGATTAGTGAATACATGAGATTAGGTTGTATGCGAGAAAAGACATGGGGGATGGGACACACGTTTGTGAAACGGGCAATGATATGGAAAGCTGTCAAATTTGAAATAAAGTTGAGAAAATCACCCTTTAGCATCTTTTTTAGATTACACAGTAGGTGTGTGAAGGTGGATGATGGAGTTTTAGTTTATTTCTGGTGTTGACTGGTGTATTAGTTCATTGGGGAAGCAATACCCTTGGTTAATCAAAAGAGGGCACACTTGTGTCGAGAACCACCACTTCTTTCTCTGCAACAGAACTACAGTGCATTTTGACCCTGTCAATGCTGTTGAATACTCTGCTGACATACAGATGAGAGTCTGTCATCCTAACATCCCAAAATACAAATCAGCTACATATGCACTATGACTGCTGTCCCCTTTAAAGCTGGAACATCAGAGGGGAATTTCCAGCACATTGTTGCAGTCCTTACTTCAGAGTAACCCCAACAGCTGACCTGCCCCCATCATAGTCGGGGCCCAGGACAAACACAAGGGTCAGTCTGAGGTCATCGCTTTCCCTCTGAGGTCACCAGGGGTCCACGCAGGTCATTTCCTGCTCCATAATAACAGGCCCCGTTCCCCTCACAATGATAATGTTAACATATTGTATGTGCCATACAATAATCATTCTGAAAATACACAGTGGGGGGGAGCAAAGACAATGTCTGTTAGCACTGATGCTCGGTGCTGGTGAAAGGCCGCACAATAGTATTTTTGTTTGTGTGTTTGGACGTGAGTGGAGATTTGGAGCAGTGAGAGTTCAGAGAGCCGCCGAGTCTCGTTCTCACAGCAGAGCAAAGCGGGCGGATTGCTTCTGCTCGCACACGTCCACCGGCTCGACACCAGTGGCTGTGACGAACAAAGCGCTGAGCTCACTGCTTGCCACTCAGTAATGATGCTATCGGGTCACTGGGAGCTTGAATGTTGGAATTATTAGCCTTTAAAAGGTTAGGAGAACAGAATAAAACTGGCATTGATTTTGTTTGAAATCGATTCCCATGCATTCTCATGGTCTACAACTTGCCATTGTAGTATTAAATTACCCTTATTGTATGTTTTCTCTAATGTAGGCTACCACCTCTACCAGCAGCACACCCCCTGCTTTCCATTCAGCTTATTTCCTATCGTTTCATCCCTATTTATATTTTATATCATCAATATACAGATTATTTAGTTCTTGTGTTGCTACAGAAACAAAAGTTGAGAAGAAAGGGTTTGACTTACACAAAACTGTGTAACATATGTATATATGCCTTTTTAGCCCAATAATAATATAGCATTTAGATACTGCACTGTATGTTATTCAATCTAAAAGGCATAGGGAAAACACATCTTATAAAATATGTTCTTCTTGTTTCTCTATTTGCGCTAATGAGCTGGTTTTAATAAATTAATCTTTAATCAAATATATTTAAATGTGTGATTTTAAGCAATCTTAACGACATGAAATCACGTAAATTCCACCTGAGTGAGAGACTGCAGATATGGAAGTTACTGCTACTCTGCTAAGCTAGGCTAGTTAGCTCTAGCTAAGGCTATCTCAGTCACTGCAGGTTTTTTTGCCTTCTTTGCTTTCTGGCAAAAGCTACATGCTGTTTTTTGTGGGGGGTTTTAAAATTACACACTTCTACAGCATTATATTTTTTTTACATGTTAAAACGGATGTCAAAAAGTACTAACTCTGGTTTCACTTCTAACCAAATTTGTTGTTACTGCGTTTTGGCTTTGTTGGGCAGAATAGTCTCTGATTGGCTATTCATTCTCAGAGTATACAGGTGATTAATCACAAGATCATTATCTGTAAATAGGAGTAAGTCACTTGATAAATGTCTCTTCAACTTCACTTTAAGCGAATAACTTTTTTTACTCCTTAGTTGTCTCTTGAGCGTATTCTTCAGTGCCATTCTTAAAGGATGGATAAACACGGGCTCAAATCCTGAAGAAGAAGTGAGGCCTTGACATAACTTAACCCAAAATCGGCCACATTTGAGCCCTTCAATTTCATGAATGCATTGAAAAGTCGAAGAATGATGCTGTTAGCAAGTATTATACTGCTGAACTATCACCTGCTTCATGAAGGGGAATCACTGAATATGGCTGGACCTTAAGGCTCATGTCATCATACATCGTGTTGTTGATGGATGTTGCTTCCCCATTTGGCTGTTATATCACTGACAGCGCATTGTCTTGTGTAGTATTGGTGTTTGGCCTTTCTGTCTTTTCAGTCCCAGCCCTGTCCTTGGGCCCAGGATGTGATTACCGGTCGCAGAAGAACTGCGGTTTATCTGTTGGTGTAAGCCGAGCAGAATACTGTTTAAACCGGAATTCATGTGCAGCACTGTATCCTGATGTGGCAAACCGTGTGTGTGTGAGAGTGTGTGTGTGTGAGAGTGTGTGTTTGAGGTGGATGAGGGGTTTGTGCAGGGTGCTGGACTGGTTGGGCCATGTGGTTGAGCTGCCATGGTACCCCCCCCCACCCCTCCTCAGGCATGAAGTTGATTATTATCTTCCTTTCCTGAAGTATAGTAATGATGCAGAATGTGTTCTTTATCTGCCAGAAAAATAATGAATATGCAAAAAAATAAAAATAAAAAAGTGGAGTCAAACTAGGTATCAGTTGAAGGGGTAATCCACAAGCCCTGGGTCTTGTGACGTGGCGGTGATTGATTGCATTGAGGGCTCACCTGCAGTACTCTTCCTCTTAATCTTTCTCGCTCTAAAATACACACACACACAAAGAGAGAGGCAGAAGTCACCAGTCAGGGAACAATATCCTGCTCAGAAGACCCTTCACAGCACACTCTCATAAATCACTGAGACAGAGCCACCACCCTCACTGTCAGCATGTTATTAAGCACACACACACACACACACACACACACACACACACACACACACACTCAGGTCCATGTTCCTCACATATATTCATTCAGTTTAGTCAATCCTGTTACCCAGCCATAATAGGATGTCATAAAAAAGGCGAAATATGACTCGAATCTTAACTCAAAACTCGCCCTCAAACACACCTCACCTGCGTTGATTCCCTCTGGCTCTGTTTAAAACACACATCCTCACAACAGCCGCTCTGTGTCCCGCTCTGCCCTGGCCCTCTGCACCAGCCATTCCTCAGTGACAGGGTGCTGGGATGAGGGGATGAGAGGCTCTTGAAGGGCGAGGTGAGGGATAGATGAAAGCCCCGCTGCTAAGGTCCCGGGGCCCTGCGTCCTGTGCAGGTGGCAGGTGTGATGTGGCCGGGTACAGAAGCGTGAGGGCGAAGAAGAGAAGGACAATGAAAGCGTCTGTGGCCCTCGTTGCAGCTGCAGGAGGTGGGGAGGAGCGGGGCTGACAGATAAGACAGTCAGACGGACGGACGAAGGGAAGGACAGCGTAGGGAGCGCAAAAGATGGAGATGGGACTTCAAACGGAGGATTGGGCCCTGGGTGCAGAGAGATGCATTCTTGTCTGGCACAGAGGAGGTGGGGACAGAGGGAGAGCAGGAAAGATGGATGGCACAAAAAAGGCGAGCTTCAAAGGCCACGGACATACTCCTCTCGTGCAGATGTTTACATCGCGCACACTTTTGCTCAAAGCCTCTGTGCTCTGCCTATATCTGTGTGCATATTGATGTCAACCTCCCTCTCTGTATGGATTTGTATCGATGAGACAGTAATCCTCTTCCCTTGCCATCCGTGTGTGCAACTGTCCACAGCTCCCACTAAGACCCACTGATCTCTGCCACATGGCGCTCCATCAAAGCACTGATGGTCATGCCTCTCAGGGCAAGTTTTGCCAAAAAACGCACCCGTGTGGCTCATATAGTATGTCCCTCAGTGCAGAGGATCAGCGGCAGATGAAGGTCTAACGCTACTTTAGACTTTGTATCATCTTGGATCACATGAAGGCGAGCGAAACAAAGCTGCTCTCTGTTAAAAAAGCACTCTTTTCTGAGCGCGTGCACAGACACACACACACACACACACACACGTTTCCTACTTTGTCTATTGGACCTGATTAGAGTGACAGGGGCACTTCCCATTGGCTGTGAGAGTGGCCCTCTCCTTCCCAGGGCAGCCAATTTCCCCTACTCCAGAGCTGATAGGAAACTTTGATTGTCCACTGAGCTCAGGAGAGACAAAGAGATTTTTCCTCTTGCAATCCACATATCGCTCCATCACATCTCTACCTACAATCTCCCTCCCCGCTTGCTCGCTCCTCCTCTCCTCTACCATCTCTCCCTCTTGAGTTTTCTTGCCTTATTTCCACGAACCCATATTCACTTTCTGCTGTGGGCTGCTGAATGTGAGTCCATTAAACTGGCACTGGCTGCTTTGATGGGCAGGAAGTTTCACTTCATGTGGTGACATCTGCATCCTGTGACACAATCCTACCCTGCATACATGATCTACTGTCTTGGCTTACCACTGTCCTCTAATAGCATTCCTATAATTTAACACGGTGAGCACAGGCGGATGCTGCTATAAGCATTTGCATACTGGTACGCACTCATGTTGGGTGTGAAGTGAGCTGGGAAATAGCGGGGCTGACAGAGTACAGCGAGGCGTCTAAACATACGGAGAGAGCCAACAGGAAACATCACCCTCTCTCTCCACCCAACGTTGGCGCTCCCTGAGAACACACTTCCTGTCAGAGCCTCTCTAACTTCCTGTCCAGCCACCGGGAATCCCAGCTGGAACATTCCAGCTGTGCAATAGTGTCCCTCCCTCTCTGGGCTGCTTGATTATTACAATTTCTTACTTGCACAATCCCTCAGAGGCATTCATGCAAATATATGTAGCATGCACACACACACACACACACACACACACACTGAGGATTGCTGTTGTAGCGCTACTGCACCCTCTCCTCGCCAGGGGGCGCTACATAACAGCGCATTTTCTCCTGCAGTGTGAAACACCGCGTCAGCGTTGGGGATACTGGGCTCTTCTATCTCCTCAGAAGCCTCTCATTTATATTACTAGTTTTTTAGCGCAGGAAAATGCGCAGTGCCATTAGTCTAATGGCATTAAATGAAATGGCACATGCATGTTTATAAGTGTGCCTTCACGCGGGGGCCATATGGGGTGGAAAAAAGGCAGGTTTGGTGACTTTGTGCATGACCTTTTCGGAAAGAGAGCTAATCCCAAGCTATAATAGACTCCGGGACCGATATGGAAAACTGCAGCACCGTTATCTCGGTTGTCTAGGAGACCATCAGAGCACCGGGGCCGGTGGAGATGCCACGGTATTAAAAGGGGAGTGATTGTGTTTGTGTGCGCGTGTGTGTGTATTGGAAAATGTTCTCTCTTTTTCTTGTCACAAGTGTCACTCATAAATACTGCATTATGGCCGTACAACCATTTTTTTCCTTCCACGTTTGGCCCGCAGCATTAGGCTTTTATTATTTTTATTTTTTTTACAGCATGTTGAAATTAGAATTTCAATTTTGAAAACACAGGAAAAGGTCAGTCATGAAAAAAGTGAATGAGGGGGCCTGCATGCTCGCCTCGTTATTCGTTAAATTAAATTGCACTCGCCGGACATCGAGTCAAACAATTTAGCCGGACTTCTGTGTCCTAAATTATGGCAAACATCCACTGTTCACTAAATGCCACAGCAGTTTATTTAAATGATAACACAGGCCCAATGTGAGGCCTGTCTGCTCTGTAATGAAGTAGGCCTACTGACCAGACACAGTGAAGTCAGAGAAAACTAGGTGCTACGTTAAGCGGCTTAGTCTGTTGTGAAACTGAAGATAATGCTATCATGTTTCGATGTGTTTATTAGGAGGGAATCATTTTCACAAGTTCAGTCATAGTAGGAAATTGAGCTTATCGCGTTATCTGTTTATGCTGTTATCTAGAGATAACCTAAAAATATAAAAATCCTACTTCAAATGTTTATCCTAATAGACTAAGTTTTCTAAGTTTGTAAATGTGTGACAATAGTGTCGTATTTTGTAAAAACTCAAAATGAGCTATGTCAGGCTATAGCCTGTATATTTTAAAAAGGCTATACAAAGAGCAGTAATGGGACTAATCAGACAGATAGGCATCATATCACAGTGATGTATGTTTAATATAGCTTGTATTGATATGTAAAGTGTGTGTACCAATGGACTGGCCAATAAACTCCCTCTACTGCCAAATAAAGCCTATATTGGCAGCACCGCTGCAGCGCGTAAAACGTGAAAATATTTCTCATTCCCTGGGCCTATCTGTCTCTATCAACCTGCGGGATCTCCCCCTTCTCCCCCCACGCACGCACACACACACACACACACACACAAATGATGCATTAGATGCATTGAATGTATTTGTTGTGCAAGTTTGAAAAGGCGGCGATAATCTGGGAGTGAGAGATAAGGAACACCAATTTATTCAGCAGCACTTTGGACCCCGCTTCCAGCCTCGGTCGGTGCTAACACCCCCAGCAGTTTGCTGATAACGATTAGGCCATTTATTATCTTCACAGAGAACAAAGATTGCGTGGTGCCGATGAAATATTACCCCTGGTAATAATCAGAAGGAGAAGGGCCCTGGCATCTAATGCAGTGTGCATATAATATCGTCCCTGACGAAAACCGTGCGCACACACACACACACACACACACACACACACACAGAGAGAGAGAGAGTCTCGTGCAGAACATACAGAAAATTGATTGAACAAAACAAGTGCAAGTAGACACAAATTTAACATTGGATATACTGTTGTGAATTTGATTTATTGATAGAGATAATCGATCTATTTAACAATATAACAATAATAGGCTAATAATAATAATAATAATAATAGAATTTGGTGGTTGTCATTTCCACTGGTAATTATTCCCCGACAGTGCCTGAAATAAAATTGTGTTTAAACTTTTATTTAGACTATTTATTTAACCATCTGCTTCTAACCTGATTGATAGCTCCGGTGAATTGTTGTCGGGTATGAAAGACGGATCACAAAGAGCCCGTTGTCATAATTCTCAACTAATTAACTAGCCTACTAATTTTAAAAGGCATCAATGTTGACTAAAAGGTATTATGTTTGCATAGTCCAATTATATTCAGTATAGACTAGTCTACATGTTGTAACTATAAAATAAACCTCATATAAATACACTAAATAATCAAAAGTCAAACTAATAATGCTGTTTTTCACATTTCTTCCACTACAGTAAGAATATACAGCCTAGATAAACTTTAAAAAGTGACATTTTTAATTTTAAAGGCCTCCCCTTGTAGGCTTTATGAGTCAAAATATCCTGAGAAGCCATAAAGCACTTCTAGGTTATTCGTTATTCATACTGAACAAAGCTGTATTTCCGTGAACTTCCATTACGTGAAAAATATCGATATGTTCAGCTCTCAAATCTTTGCTCTGGTGATTTTAAACATACATAAACAAAAGTTATTAATTCAGTCAGACTTCACATTTATTCTTTTCTTTTCTTTTCTTGTTGCGTGCGTGTGCACTCTAGGGAGCACGAGCCCCGAGTTGCAGAGGTCCTCGCGCCCCTTGCACCTGCCTGGCTCCAGCGCCGCGCACGAGCCCGGGTCGCGTGCAGGAGATTTTAGGGGCTTTGCATGTTTTACAAAGTTGTTGTTACCGTGTGGGATATAAGCCACAAAAAAGGAGGGAGGGGACCGTATTTTTCTTCTTTAACACATTTAACGCAGGGGGCGGGGGGCGAGAGTCATAAAGCAAAAACTCGGGAAGTCAATTAGGACCGAGGCTGTCAGTCTTTCGCAAAATTACAAAAAACACAATAGTAGGCTAACAAATATTATAAACAAGTGTAGCCTATAGCCTTGGGATATTTAGGCTACTTGCACATGAAGGACTGGACAAACACTGCAAATGTCGCATTTACCCTCAGCTTGCTACAAGCTGCGAAAGTTGGTCGTTTACATCTTACTTCCAAACTGCTCACAATGACTGTGCATGTATTATCTTGCACCTGGGACAAGTCGGGGCCAGGGACATCCATTGGCTCTTAAAAGACCCCAGGGAGTCCTCAACCAAATGCAATTATTTAGTTTCTTTCTTTTACTGCCTAGAGGAGTAAAAGATGTGTCAAAGTGCGTTAAAATGATCCTAATGTCAGCACATTTAGCTTGCATAGGCCTGTACGCAATTCTGCATTCATTAATAACCAAAACCAGAAATCTGTCAGAAGGGTTTTGCAACCGAGTTTAGACCTGATGTCCTCGATATGAAACGATACAATGCTGGGGCCCTCTGTATAACAGGCAAGTTATTGATCACCTCTTGGGAACAGGTATTGATGCCAGTTTCTGTCCATTTAACCCGGACCCGGAAGACAAGCTGCTTGGCTGACGTGCCGTTACGTTGCTGTGTTGCTGCAGCCTCTCATGCGGCCACTGAAGTTTTTGCTCATATTCAGAGAGGTTTGGATACAGCGAGAGAGGAGGGAGGGAGACACTGAGCGCAGACACACACAGCTCTGTGCCTGCCGGGTGATGAGACAGGGAGAGCCGGCTGTTCCATGTTGTCTCGACAGCATCTTTAAAAAGCAGGGCTCGCCTGGACACCTTTTCCCATCGGTCGTTTATTTTGCGCCGTTATTTTGGAGAGAAGCGCCGTAACTGGGCGCTGAATCCGACGGACTCACTTTCTCTGGTGTGATTCAGAAAGCGCAGACTAGAGCAGGTAAGTGAACTATTGATATTTTTATATCTGCCATTTGTAAATATTCTCTGAGATTGTTTTGCCGTTTAAAATTTTAAATAATACGTAGCCTACACAAAGCATAGGTACGCTATAATAACTGAATTAAAGAACCTTCTCATCGATCGTTATTAACATTATTGTAATAATAATAGGGTATTTTCCGTTACATTGCTTAAGCTATAACTTCCATGACTGTTAAGGAATGATAATTGCTGGTTTGTTCATAATTGCAGCTCATACCTTCATATTCACCCTTAGTTTGTCACGGCTTTTCGGATATTAACTGTATACACCTCCATAACATCTGACAAGCGGCATAATATTGAATTAAACGCGTAAAGCATATCAGTAACCAGTCTGATCCATTGTAGCCTAAACATGCGGTATTAGCTACTTTTGTTATAGTCACTGGCATAGTCTGCTTTTATTTTGATCTTTTCTGACCAGTAGTCTAACCTACATTATTTTTCTAAATGAGCGACCAATAAAAACGAGTCCAAAATGAGCTATAATTAATAATTAACGCACCTACCGATAATAATCTTACGCCTAGCAGACGTACAGTATTTCTAAAATTTCGAAATATTCACGCGGTCTCGTAAATACTATCAATAATCAGTTTTAATGAAGCACTTTTTACGTTGCCTTGGGCAAGGTGTTCTACCCTTGGAAAAAAAGAAACCCTCGATCGCGAAATGGATTAGCGTAGCCTATCATCAGCATGATATTAGTGACGACAAAAGTATTCAATTGTCACGCTTTAAAATGCGTAATGACTTGAGCAAAAATCTTTCATCAGCAGAAAGAGCAATCACATCACTACAATGGTGGAGCAGAGACATGGCTCCACAGGGCTGGGGGTCTCCATAGGCATGCATGCAGGAGCTGGCACCAGCCCCTCTCTCTTACCTGTGCTGGTGTCTGCATGGTGCCTTATGCTGGTGCATGAATCAAATAACGTGAGGTGATTGTGTGAAGCTCTGTGAGAATACAGTGTGTAAGCTACCACATAGATTTGCAAGTTAAGGCAATGAGAGTAGTTATTTTTCACGAATGAATGGCTGAATGAATTAAGTGATTTTAACACCGCTGTTGCTGCATCTTTGACACTTTTGTATCAAACAGTTTCTATGAAGAACCGTTACAGCATTGTGCTATAGAGAACTTTTCCAAGATGGTTCTGTATTTATGGCTCCAATAAGGGGGTTAATAAGAATAAGAATCATCTTCAGCTCCATGAATCTTTTTGCTAAGTGTGCATGCAGTTCGTGTGTTAAGCCCTGCCCTATTCTGAAATGTTATTATTCTGAGCTCAAACTGCTTAAATGGGAGAGAGTGCTGCTCTCACAGCAGCGTCCAGGCCCCTCTCCCAGCAGTTATATGGTCTTGTGTCTGGGTGCTTGTGTCTCTAAAGCCCCCCAGTGCCCTGGCTCGATCTAATTAGCCGTGAGTAAAGGGGACAATAATGCTTCAGCTGGTTTGTGTCATTCTCTTCTCTCTGGCTCTGCTTATCTTCACAAGCCCCACTGTGGCTCTTCACACTCCACACACACACACACACACACACACACACACACAGACAGACAGGCACACACACACACACACACTCGCACAGTCACACACCTCCACTCTGGATAATGATGGATGGCTGTGCCCAATGGGAACAAACAGGTAGATAAAGCCAATCCCATTTAATAACAGCATGGATCGGAATGATAATCTTGTTGTTCATTAGCCACTGTGGCTGCACAGTGATACAGTTGCTGCACACAGTTCTCACCCAGCGCAGGAGGTGTTGTGAGAGGGATAGTGTTCTCCAGTCTAGGGTAGCATCCCTGAGTGAAACAATACTGCTGTGTCCTTGAGAAAGACAGAGCAACAGCACCCACCCCCCACCCCCACACACACACACAGCCAACCCTCTCCACTAACCCTCCGTCACCCTCTCCCATCTTTTGTTCCAGCACAGATACAAATGGGATTAATGAAGGTATAAATTACAGAGGGCTAAATCCTGCTGAGTAATCCATTTGGCAAACATGCAAACAACAATGGGCATGCTGCAGCAGCTAGCCTGAGCCTGACCCACTCTCCAAGGCCCAGTGGTTAGCACAGCCTGAACGCAACACAGACACACAGGCTGACCACTGCAGGCTATAGGAGATAGGCTGACATGTTACAGTATGCAGAAGAAGAAAAAAAAAAGCCCTTTCACTACTAGCCTCAAGAACAAGAGCATCACTGGTCATCCATTCATGCTCGGACAGAGGGAGTCGTTCATGCTTCATGTTCAAGCATGTGTGACAGCAATTATTCTGCAGCATAAAATAGCTTATTTTTATTAGACACACAAATAGTGTATTACTGATGACTGATCCATTGTGTATTATAATACAATATTTATAAAATGACATGGAATAACCATATTAAGATGTTCTCACTCAGCCAACTGTGCTGCTTCTTTGCACTGGAATGCCAGTTATCCAGGTAGTTGGCCCTCTGCTGCCCCACATGCACTAATTTGTTGATTTTAGGAGTTGACAAGCTCAAAGGGCTGAGCTCATCAACTCACTGCCCTTGGCAATGTGCCAGTGATTTAACGACTGATGACTGACACACACACACACACACACACACACACATTTACACAGCAGGTATAACGTCAGATCAGAGAGGGATTGTCGCCCTAGTGACCTGTATCATGGGTACCGCATTATCAGAGTTATTTACCTGCAGAATTGATCAGAAGCTTCACCCCGCCCAGTGAATCTGTGATGTCAGGTCCAGGCGTCAGCGTGGCGGCCAGTCTAGGCTCCGAGCACCCTCCAAGAATTCCCTGTCAATCACTCACACATGCTCTAACGATGCATGTGAAATTGTGCTCCTAGTTTTAACCATAATAGACTTTTTTCATTAATACACACTGGCATGTACATGATAAAGGCAGCAAATAATAATAATAATGATAACAATAATAAAAATCAATCAATACGCCTCTGTTCAGGGTTTTGATTTGTATTGTTAGTTTAGGATGATGGCGTCGAGACACACTCTGATGAACTGGTTTTCATAGGTGAGGCCTTGCGCCCATCCGTGGTGCCGCCAAGTAAGAAAGAGGCGCCAGTAGTATGCAAAGTGTGTTTGATTGCTCTGTCCCCGAGACAAAACCACTGTCTTCACAAGAAGAATGCCGTGCTACTAATTAAAGACAATTAGGCGCTCCCAACAATGGGGCCAATTTCGGGGTCATAAATCGACTCCGCCTCTGTTGGTTTTAGAGGTGCTGAAAACGCTGTTTATTTACATAACAGCAGTATGCGAAAAACAACACTTACAATGATGTAGGCCCATTGTTACTAATGTACAGCTCAAGCAGCAACTTTAGTTATTAAAAGAAAAACATTTTGCAAGTGGGTGCGAAATGTTAACACCACTGATAAGTCTTGAAAATGTGTCTCAGATCATTTAGATTCTTAAAATATAATATAGATGGGTTCATGCACGTGGAGGCGACTTACAATAGATTACTCTTTCCAAATCGTTATAATAATAAGCCATATATTGTGCACACTGAATTTCCCTTCATGTTAGATGTCTGTCTGTAGGCTTATAACTGCCGCTAAAAAAGCAGATTATCAGGGGCCGATTGCTCATTCAGTGTGAGCGTCAGTATGAGAAATTACAGTGCTGATTGATAAGTCTTTTAGTTTTTTCGGTGCAGGGAAATGTAAATTGAAAGAGGGAAAGCAGGGATGCAGCGAGCCAATTGTGACAGGGGCTGGCTGTGATTGGCTCAGACCGAGGCCCCGCCCAACGTGGCTTGATATGGGAATTTACTGGCGCCAGCCGCATCAGTCTGCGCCACATCTCATTAATGAGCCTGAGCACTGCATGGACCAGGAGGTTTACTCATCCAAGCTGTGTTTGCCGTCAGCTGATCGAAATTGCAACAGGTAGCTATCCAGAAGAAACATTTGTGGGTTTTTTCTTTATGCTGAGGCGGGATGCATTGCTTCGCAGTGAGACAGCTGTGCACTACTTTGTTTTCGACCTTTATTTATTAGGACCCTAAAGTGTGTAAAGTTTATTTCACGTGCCAGCTGCTATGCTTAGATAAAAATATAAAGGATGCATTTTGTTTTCGTCTCATTGCAGGTATAACTGAGGAGAAAGGAGGAGACCGGGTTACTGAAGGATTGTATTTCTGAAGTAAATATACACAGCCGATACTTCCACAGCTCAGGAACTATATTGTAAAAAGGATTTAACTTCAACTTGGAGGCAAACATAGCGTAAAACACACACAGAGACGCCTTCAGAGGAAAGGAGACGGCCAGCTCAGCCATGGAGGTCGCAGCGGCCGACCAGTCTCGGTGGATGGCGCACCATCACGCGGTGCTGAACGGCCAGCACCCGGACTCTCACCACCACAGTCTGAGCCACAACTACATGGAGCCCATGGCGCCTTTGCTGCCCCAGGACGAAGTTGACATGTTTCTGAACCACTTGGACTCTCAAGGGAACCCCTACTACACCAACTCCCGGGCAAGGGTCACATACAGCCAAGCACACGGTAAGAAGTTTAATCTGAAAAGCGCGAGGAAGGTGTGTGAAAAAATTACATTTTATTATAATATTATTATAGTTATTATATTTTTTGACCAAACAAAGCTTGCATTATATTGTGGCTGTGAAATATGTCTATTAATTCGGTACAGAAATTATAAGCTTTACATTTCATGCAGTGTGCAGTAATTTGCCTAAAAGGTCCTCCTTGGCTTTTCTGGGCCAATTCACCAGCATAAAAGGAATTTCTAGCAAATGACAGCGAGAGGAAAGGGAAGTATGTCATTTAACCCCTCTCTGTAGGGGCAAGGGTTTCTGGAGGGAGAGAGAGAGGCACTTCCCGGATATAAAATAAAAACCGCAAATTTACTAATAGCAATCTTTAGTCCGTGAGCTGCAGTCGATGAAAAGATACTGCCCTGACGAGGAGCTACTTTTAGTGTGTTTTCTGCAGTCGGTAGGCCTTAATCTCTATCTTAAATATATGCAAGATGTGTGAGGCTATTGTCATTTAACTTAAAACATTTTTGGATAATTAACCGGTGAGAAAAATCTATTATTTTAAATTAATTACCAATATTTTATCTTCATCTGGAAATGTCGGACTCGAGTAATTCTGAGTATTTAACAGGTAAGATAAAGGTCTTTCTGTTTTGCAAACTAGTGTGTCAAAGAAGTATTAAAATGAAACATATATTAAATACTTTATTTTTGGATTTCAGCTCGCCTCGCTGGGAACCAGGTTTGCCGACCACACCTCATCCACAGCCCCGGAATTCCCTGGCTGGACCCCGGGAAAGCAGCCCTGTCCGCTGCCCACCACCATAACGCATGGGCGGTCAGCCACTTCAGTAAACCCGGC
Source organism: Maccullochella peelii (assembly GCA_002120245.1). Lineage (NCBI taxonomy): Eukaryota > Metazoa > Chordata > Actinopteri > Centrarchiformes > Percichthyidae > Maccullochella > Maccullochella peelii. Next base: position 85,467 of record LKNJ01002978.1, on the reverse strand, counting down.
CTGCACCCCACCGGCTCCGGCTACCCCTGCAGCAGCAGCACCGGCACCGCTCCCGTGTCGTCGCTCACTCCGGGGTCCCACTCCAGCCCGCACCTCTACAGTTTCCCCCCTACCCCCCCGAAAGACGTGTCCCCGGACCCCGGCCCTACCTCCCCGACCTCCACCTCTACCAGGATGGACGAGAAGGAGTCGATCAAGTACCAGGTGCCGCTGACAGACGGCATGAAAATGGAGAGCTGTAGTCCGCTGCGCAGCGGCCTGGCCTCGATGAACAGCCAGGCCACGCATCACCCCATCCCGACCTACCCGGCCTACCCTCTGCATACACCCCACGAGTACAGCGGCAGCCTCTTCCACCCCGGCAGCCTGCTCGGCGGGTCCTCCTCCAGCTTTACGCCCAAATGCAAAAGCAAAGCCAGGTCGAGCTCAGGTGAGTCTCACGTCTGTTTCTCCACCACATCAGATGGCAGATCAAACCGACACGGCACTAATTAAATGGTTATGGTTTATTCAGCCGCGCGGCGTCGCGCACTATAGTTTACACAACCAATCAGCAGCAGATAAATGTTTCATATGTCACAATGTAATAATATTATTATGGCCTGCCATTGTCATATTTTTCGTTTATATAAGTGTGCGGGAATTTACGCAAGTGTTTGTTTAAATTTGCATTTGTTTTTAATTGTCAGCTCTGTCCTGCACTAATCTAATTCTTAATTCTGAGGGCAGTTATAATAAGCACGACTTGTTGCTCTGGTGGGTCGCTTACAAAAAAAAAAAAAAAAGAGGGAGCTCATTTCCATATCGGGCACTTCTCTCAAAACCTGTCCTGACAAATCTTATCTTCGTCCCACTCCTCGCCACTTGTAAGCTCCATCCAGTCAAAGGGCTCCACTTTAGGGAGGAATCGACCTTAGATGAAACTCATCAGACTAATCGGGGTCAACTATTCACTAAATGTCCAGCTAGGGCCATTATGCGCATGATTAAACGTTTTTTGGGGGTGACTTAAAAGAAAGATGGGATTATGCCTAATTAAACTAATCAGTTATTCATATATCTTTATTTTTTTGTTGGTTTGGCGAAATATAAACGCAACAATTGTAGCTTGACCAGAGATTAAACACCGTAACATAATCTTAAGGCTACATCGTTCACGAGAATTTTACATCGACTTATTCAATGAGTTATAGGTTCATGTTCGGACAGGCAGTCAAATGGCGTCTTCTTCGTGCCATCGGCTTGTTTTCTTTTAAACGTGGCCTTTATTGCACCTAAAACTGAATGAGTCACGACGCCCTGGCTCCTGCCATATCCTGTATACCTCCAAGTGAACAAATCACGACCTCCACCCCCTCCCACAGCCCCCCCTCAGTACTAACAAAGCACAGGCGACAGAGCCCTGCTGTTTGTGTTTTTAAGCATGGCCTTGGCCCAGTGCACTGACATGAAGTGGAGACAACCAAGCCCACAGTAGGTCTGCTTCTATGTGTGGATGAAAGTGTATTTAATGACACTGTTGCTGTGTGCATCATGTCAAAGTGAAGGAGACCAGCACATTGAGTAATCCTGATTAAAAATGCACATAATTGGTTTTCCTCTTACTCTAAATTCTCAAAGCCAGTGAAATTGTTTATAATAAAACCCAGTCTATTATCTGACTGTCTGGGTGAGCACCTGATTCAATAGGCTGCATGTGATGGGGGGAATATTTAGACTTTATGGCTGACATTAATGTGCAGACGTTTGAAAAACAACTCAGTCTGGTTAATGGGTCTGTAATTTCCCTACATTGTTCCAGCTGTTGTACTTTGAATTAATGGCCAAAAAAAATGACAACAGACTGTTAACAAGTTGCCCCAAATGTAGTTGTGTAATTATCAACATTGTCATCCGTTGTCCCCGTGTTTTTTAATACACCTGGGGAATACTCACTGGCTGATAATCTGAGTGAATGTGAGCTGTTGTGGCAGAGAAATGTTATACTGTGACATTTAAAAGAAGCTGGCCAGACAGTACCTGAATCAGCAACACAAACATATCAGCTACAGCATTAAAAAGGCTCTTATCTATCAAAGTCGGTGTCCAGTGCCAGTAATGGTGATTGATTGTTGTACAAAATGCCACAATGACATTTCAGCTGTCAGCACATATACCCTACAGTAGTGCGACTTCCTGTTGAACTACCCTCAAACCAGAACTCCTCCTCCTCCTCCTCCTCTTTAACCTACCTTTTCAAATGAAGCCTACCACTTTTAAACCATCATATTTCAACACTAAACATTGCATAAGAAATACTACACCAGTCATTGTTGATGAATATTTTAAGTGCTAATGTAGCCGCTTTAATGTGGTTGCTGGACTTGCGAAACACTTAAGAGGAAGAGAAGAGAGGTACAAGAAAAAAAAAAAGCTGTGAGATGCATTTCAAAAGGAACATAGCTTTTTGTTCAGGTCAGATTCCATTGTAGAGCGAGGGTGGGACTGTGGGTGTCGCTGGCATTATAATAGGAATAATGAGATGGTGCTCTAGGGAGAGAGTGATACTTGAATTAAATGAATCGGTCGGTTTAGCAACAGGCTGTTTGAAGTCAAACCTGAATGGGAGAGATGAGTGTGTGGGAATAACTAAAAAAGCAGGTTTTTATATAGAAGAGCACAAGAATGCACAGGAAGTCCAATTCAGTCACTGTTTAACAATAATCCTCAATCATGTTGGATTGAACGCCATTTCTATATTATCAAGTGCAGTCAACAGGCGTGCAAGCTTTTCATCAAAGACTGCAACACTGTCCGAAACATTTAATACCACCACACACTTATGTTTCCTCTCATGGGCGCCCACTGAGCTGATGAATAATGTAGTCCTAATTTGATGGTGTGTCTCATTCTTCTTGTTGGACACCTCTGGACATGTTCTGGCTGTCTCATGGCCTCCCCACTCTGGATCAGTTTACATGGAGGTGTCTGTGTCCATGACAGCCGTGCACACTTGGTACACCTGCACTCTGATATGGACATTGTCTCCATCGTGAGACAGATTTGGACTTCATATTACAGAGGCTCGTCGAGCGCTGTAAAGTTGCTCGATTGTTCTGGACAGCTGCTACGTGTTGCTTCTGACAGAGTGTGAACTTTTTAATTATATAAAATTTCTTCTTGTCTCCTCCTCTTGAACTATATGCAGAGGGCCGTGAATGTGTAAACTGCGGCGCCACCTCCACCCCTCTGTGGCGGCGGGATGGCACTGGCCACTACCTGTGCAACGCCTGTGGACTGTACCACAAGATGAACGGCCAGAACCGACCACTCATCAAGCCCAAACGTAGACTGGTGAGTCCTACTTCTCCCTCCATCGCTTTACTCTGAGAGAAGGCACCCAAATATGAGCACAAAGCAGATGCCGGCAGCACAATTCCAGGAAAGTTATATTTTCCCTATGATCTTCCTGGAATTGTTTATCCCTCTCACCCCCCGATGATCCGCCTTCATGGCCTGTTACAATACTGCTACTATTGCCATTGTTCCTGCTATCATTATTGCTGGTACTTCTGATACTGTTACTGATACCAATGCCCATGCTGCTTTAGTTAACACCATGCTTGAGTAAATGAAAAGCAGCATGGACACACAACATTCTTGCCATGGATGTACCACTCCTGCAAAGCTGCACAGCCACTTCTGACATTAACCCTACTGAAGCTGGACACATTTCGCTGTGCCATAATTAATTTATTTCATGGCTTTCAGATCAATGTTATCAATCCATGGATTTTTAATTATTTAATTATCTGTCCATCTGTTTTTATAAGTACTCTCAAAGAAGCCTTTTTTTTTTTAAGGATTGATATTTTACAGGAACTCTTAAGTCCCTAAAGAAAATAAGACATATTTTTCTTTTCTTTTTTTACTTAAGTGGTTGCTTTGTCAACAAACTGTCTTGTCTAGAAATTTAGAAAAAGCCACAAACAACATTAAGTTTGTATAAATTAAAACTATTTTCTCTGTCAATGGTTAATTGGTTAGAAACAAAGATAAGCACTTATAACTAAATAAAGTAAAAATGATTGAAATAAATAAACAGCAACACAGTCACAAATAATAATAATAATAAAGTGGCTAAATTATTACAAATTAATTACTGGCTTTAACACCAAAATTTTAATTAGTTTGTTGGTAGTTTAGTGCTGGTATAACCGTTTAACTTTAATAAAAAGGCTAATTATGGCTGGGTCTAATGGTCTTCATTAACATTAGCTGGTAATTTCACTTGCAAATAAATTGGCCGCTATCAGACGATCAGCGAAGATATTTTGGATGGGCTTATTTTAAAAACACTAAAGCCTATTATTATATTATATTTTTTCGATTATATTTTTTTTCGTGTTGTTCATTGACCACTTTCACCTCGTTCCTCCTCGCGAAAAAGTCCATTCCGTTTTCCACCGCAGGCTCGGCCCATGTGGCTGTAGCTTTTGCATGTTCAGCTCAAGTGTTTTTCAGAGTTGTGTTCAAAGGGGCATCCAGTTGTTTCCTATCCGGATATCTGCCCGGCCCAGATAAGGAAGTCAGGCTCCCGGCTGTTTCCGCCTTCAACCAGCGCGCTGCATTCTCTATGGCCAGACTGACATTCACTGTAAAGAGATTATCACAACACTGGAGGAGCCGCTTATGTGTGAAGAGACGGAGCGCGAGGGGCGGGGATTGGAAAATAAATGGATTTATGTTCTTCTCTTGTTTGTCATTCTCGGTGGCCAGTCTTAACGCGGTACAGTCTTTTTTTTTTTACTTTAAAAGTTAGGTTAAATATTTTATTTCGAATAAAACTGACCAGGGATATTGTTGCTCTCCAGGTCAATAGCAACGAGTCCACCTGAAATTAATTAAAAGAAAACCTGGATGGGGCCTGCAAAGCAAAGAGCTGGAGGGTTCTTGCATGTAAAGCTAATGTTTCTTATTATGTGTGAAGAATTGATCCGCAATGGACGCAGGAGCGCGTTGCCAGGCAGGACACCGGGTCTTACACGAGTTGTAGCCCAGTTTCCCTGGATCAGGATAAATAGAGGGCTTACACAAGGCCTGCTTTATAACCTGTTAATACCAGCATACTTACTTTGAATTCATTAAATGTGATAATCACCGACAGGCGTGTAAAGAATCAGGCATTCAAAAACAACCTCCCCCTATCTTATTGCACAAATTAGAAACTGTGATCATGGCTGTAGCGGTCTGCATAGATGCAACTGATTTAATAGAAGAGTTAAGTCATTTTTCCAGTCTGGGTGTCGCTTCTTTTGATGCCTTTGTGTGCATGGATCTGCGGTCAGAGTTGAAACCTCATGAACATCCACGTGCCGTTTAATTTAAGAATAACACTCTGTCTCTTCTCGATTTTGTGCTGTGGCAGAAGTCACAAAGTCATTGCATGTAATGTCAGTGCTGTAGGTGTAAAATGATTAGCCCTAGGTGTGTAAAGAACCGTGATATTTCCTATGTTTTTGTGCAGCTCGGTGTCCGCGCTGACCTCTCTACAACATGTGAATGGGTCATTATTCATGATGTATTTTCTCTGCTTCCTTCAGTCCGCTGCAAGACGTGCAGGCACCTGCTGTGCAAACTGCCAGACCACCACCACCACTCTGTGGAGGCGCAACGGGAACGGAGACCCGGTGTGTAACGCCTGCGGCCTTTACTATAAACTGCACAATGTAAGTAGCCTGAAAAAAATATCAAGTGCGGGGTTTTGGGGGGGAGGAAGGAGGAGGGGGAGGAGGAGGAGGAGGGGAAGAGCGGTGCTGGTCGTTAACTGGTCAAGTGGGCGGACAGCTCGTATCGATTTAGGAGCAGAGGAACTGTGAGAGTGTGGAGGCAAAGCCTGCTCACCCTGTCGAGCAGAACCCACCGGTCGTCTTTTTTTTATTAATCCATCGTTGTTTCAATGGGGGGCGTTACTCCCCGGAGAGGCTGCAGGGTGGGACTGTCATTCAGTGTAACGGCGTCGGTTACACTGATGAGGATTTGTCTGCGGCTGCTCCTTTCAGCTCCAGCCAGGCCCTCATCCCCATGTATTCATATTGACCCGGACGGTTCTGTTTGGTTTTAAATTAGACAAAAGCTAAACAACGCCCCAGACTCGCATTATAATGGAGCTAAATATGCAAAACAGCTGCTCATTATTTATTGCATTTATTTCAAACAGTGATGTAACTCATAATATTGGGTTGCCATGAAAGAAATACATGCAAATCCAAATTTGAAATGCAATATGTGAGACATATTCCGGGTTACATTTTAAATTATAAGCTGTTAAACAAGCTGGAGCTAACAGCAAACATCAACCTTAACCACTATAATGTACTATTCACACTGTCAGTGAAGCTTTTGTCCAGCTTGCCTTGAGCTAATGTGCTGCTCTCCACAGGTCAACAGGCCTCTGACCATGAAGAAAGAAGGCATCCAGACACGCAACCGCAAGATGTCCAGCAAGTCCAAGAGGAACAAACGAGCAGGGGACGGCTTCGACGAGTTATCCAAGTGCATGCAGGACAAGGCCTCTCCCTTTGGCGGTGCACACGGCCTCCCCAGCCACATGGCCCACATGGGTCACCTGCCCCCCTTCAGCCACTCCGGACACATGCTGCCTACTCCCACGCCCATTCACCCTTCATTCGGGCACCCCCACCACTCCAATCGCTCGCCGGTCTGGGCTGAGCCTCACTGAGGTTTCCTCTAGACCTAGAACTCTGCCGCCTGTAGGCGCCACCACATCGCCATTAACACTAAATGGCCTCCACATCACGTCGAAAGCTGAGCAGACTTGTTGGGTCATATACAGTGGTTGGAGGGGAGAGACTTTCAGTTGGACTTAATGACTGAAGGTCGCATCATGTCTGACCTCACTGATGGGACGCTGCAGAGCAGGACTTTAGCGGACTCTGTGAAGAGGCTAATGTGACGAGGGGTTTGTTAGTCCCTGGGTGACTGAGGCTTGCAGGAATGGAGTGAATGGAGACGCTTGTCATTCTTTTTGCTTATTTTTACTAAGTCACTTTGGTACCCACCTCTCCTTGACCCTGTAACAGGAGACTCACGAGAGGTCTTAAAAAGAACCGCTGTTTTCACCTCATGACCATCTCATTATATACTGAGATACGTGCACCCTGTGCATCCCCAGGCTGTCGTCCACAACTGCTGTGGACTGACAGACAGACAGAGACAAACTCTTCAGTGCTGGAAGTCTCAAGACTGGCTGACAGCTACAGTGTCCCGTACACCTCTGTTACCAGCCAGTCAGACGCAGACTACAGTACCCACAAACCAGTTCTCTCCTACATGCTGGATTGTACACCACCACAGCGCTCACCTGTTTTTAATAATGGACTTTTATGGAAAAAAGACACAGTACATAGAGTGTTTATAAATGCTTAATTGCTATTATTGTTGTTATATTTGATGTTATAATTATTGCTACGATAATTTATTTTCACTCTTTAAGCTTTCGTCAAAGACACATGGAAACTGTTAGGATTTTAATTTCATGGTTATTATGTAAAGAAAAACACTTACCTATCTTAGATGAAAAGTCCCTGAGCTGTATGTTTTTATCATTTTTCCATCTCACAAAAGTAAAGGAAATAAAGTTTAATACTAAAGTAAAAATCTGTCACTGCCTCGTAAATTTAGTCCGTCTCTTTATCGTTCTGACATACACACAACATACACCATTTGACTCAACTGTCCTTTTAATGAAGAGTGCTTGATTATGAAAATCAGTGATATAAGTGATATCAGATGCATCAAGGGAAGCTCTGTGATCCTTTAAGCATGGTAATGCTTTGGTCAGGCTCCTCCTCTATCTGTGATGGCGCGTTGTTAAGAGAAGGCCTCTTTGTGGAGCTGAGGCCCCAGGCTGGACCATTGTACCCAGACAGCAGACTCCAGCGAACGGCTCCGGAGTCACACACAGTCATACATATGCACATACCCACATGCTCACACACACACACACACACACACACACTTGGAAAAAAAACAAACACAAACGCTAATTCACACCCTTATTTAACCAAATAACCCATGCAAGTTCTCTTTATTTTAGCCACATTTTTTTAATGAATTTGTGCATGGCAAATACTGAGTCAGTTCAGCCAGAGACTTTTTTCGCTCCTTGTGTCTGTCGGAGTAGCCCTCTCTCTTGGCTGTGGTGATTGGAGTGAGAGGAAGGACAGCGGGTCTTTAGTGGGAGAGAGAGGAGGAAGGAAAGGCAATCAGGCGACCTGAGCAAACACGTCGGGGTCTGCTCAGACCCTTCGCACACAGATGTGCATGCAGCTGAGGCTGCCAGGAAGCAGGCGTCAACTCTGTTGCGCCCTCATCTCGTCCTCTTTTCCTTTCTCTTTCTATTTGTTTTGTTTGTCTTTATTCGCTGTTCCTCTTTCTGTGCTCCCATTTATTCTGTCTTTTTTTAATTCTCCTTCATTCTTTCTCTCTATATGTTGGTCATTCTGTCTCTCCCTCCCATTTGGATGATTACAGTAAAATAAAGGGGCTGAAGAAACTTTGAACAGAGCCAGCCACTAATGAGTCTGCTCGATTAGGGCCAATTTGAGGTCATCATCAGCATATGAGTTCAGCATACCCTCACACACCCACAGCACAAACCATCCGATTAAACAGTCCAAGCTAAAAGTGGACTACTACCCCTCCCTGAACCCTCCACCCTGTTCACATCTGCTGGACTGCTGTGAAGGTTGACCTGCTGGGTTTTCCCAAAGGCTTGATCACTTCAAATTGAAAATAATATTTATCCAGGCATTTCTATAGGTGCTGTTTTGTTATCCAGTGTGGCTGGAGCACTGCATTGACAGCTACCTCATAGCACCCACAACAGTGACTGGCTGTATGGATACAGGACTGGAGCGCTGCATCCGAGTGTCTGTTTTCAGAGTGGGGCTGGGATCCCCCTGATCCACTTGCTGACCGCCAGTGAAAATGTAACGCTCGACTGCCAATAAGCAGTTTAGCCATCTGTGTGTAGCGTAGTGCTGTGGGTGCTGGGCCGTGTACAGGCCACGGCTCCAGCGGGTTGTGTGCTGCTGCTGCAGCCAGCGAGCCTGCTCAGCCGGGCTTGGCCGGACTCCCGGAGCCTGAGAGGGGCAGACGGAGAGAGCCAGCACTCTTCAATGAGGCCCTCCAGAGGGAAGGGGCAGCCCTCCCAAAAATAATACAGCAGTCTGCCAGGCGAGCGACTCCCAGAGCTACCCTTGCCTGAACACACACATATGCAGACACAAACATGCATGTGTACATACTGTACATGCAAGGATGCGATGTGACAAACTTCTCATGTCTGTGGATAACAGCGAGACGTTTCATCTCCTATAGGCCTGAAAAGACATTAGGTAGCACTAGCAGGCACATGGCATGCAAACTTGCTCTTGAAATGAATGCTTGGCTAAGTGTTTTGGTAGTCGTCATGTGCCGCTGTCGCTCCATTTTCTACCCCATTAAATTCATACAGACTCTGTAATGTGAGGGTTTTACTCACCAAGCCTCGCTAGACTGCAACAGCTACAGCTCTGAACAAGACATCCCCTCCTACCTCACATCATGAATTATGTGACACGAAAAGAGATATAAAATAGGATGTTACTTATCTTCACTATCAAAGTGGCGTTCCACAGAAGTGATGAAGAGGAGAGATCTTGGATGCGTCGGCGGGGTGAACATGGTGGCCACCTAGATCAGAGCACGGAGAGGTTTACGACTTCAACCTGGAACTGGATGTTTCAACTCATCTCCACTCCCTACCGCCTTTTCTTTCTCCCCTCCGCTCTTCCGCTTGTCCTCTCCTCACCAACCCCCCCCCGGACCATCATTCCCTCTCTGAGCTCCGTAGTACTCTCCATCTCTTCATTTCCCTCCTCCCCACACACCCCCCTTCCTACTCCCACTCTTTTCTTGTCTCCCAATCCCCCAGTGTATTTGTTTTTCCATCAAATTGAATTAGCGGAATCAAAAGGTATCCCAACCATCCCCTCACAAAGTTGAGTTAGGGAGAGAGAGACATAGAAGATGAAAGGAAGTGGAGCGCGGTTCAGATGCAGGTCTCTTACTGTGTGTGTTGCAATGGGGGTTGACCTTTGCCTGGGCCTAACTAAAAAAGCATCCCTCCTTCCTCAGACCCCTAGAAGGATATTAAGACTGCAAGATGGGACACTATTTAGATAATACAAACATGGGACACGTATTCCTGCCTCTATTTGCAATAAAGTTCAGTCACTCAGTAAGTTGCTTGTTTGTTGACCTTCAGCAAAAAGAGAACTTGTGCTTTGCTATGCCATGATGAAGCTTTAACTAAGCTCTTTACTGTTTGAATCGTAATGGCTAACGAGTTATAGTGCGTGTGCTATGGTAAGACCCACACGTGAACTTCCTCTTTTCAAGGATCAAGAGAAATTCATAGAAATATCCCCCTGACAGTGCCTGACAGGAAAAAGGTGGGTACATTCAGTAAAACACCTGGTGAATGCTATTCATAGAAACCTCTGCAGATGCACCGCTTGACACTTGAACAACTCTTAACACTTCTAAAATTAATCAACCATACCACATAGCGATGATGTGATCGGCAAAGCCTTGACAGTAATAACTGTCACTCAGAGAGAAGCAGAGCTGATAGCAGATAATCACTGATGACCTCTGTTGACAGAAACAACCGCATCCTGACCTGCCAAAACTCACTGATGATCTCTCCAAATGTCAGAAATTAGTCAGAAAAAGTTAAGCGTTTTGATGTTTGATCATTTTTGTCTCCCCCATGACTCTTTTTTTCCACACCCAACACTGAAAGGCTGCTATACTAGTTACAGCTGCATACCAAGCTTGACTGAGGACATGGTTTTTCAAAGCAGTGAAAAAATATAAAACAGGAAGTGAAAAGTTCAAACAGGAAATACTTGTGTTGTACTATTAGGACCAATTAAGAACATAGAGGTCTGACAGAGACAGTAAAAGAGATTACGAGGGGTACTAGCTTTGTAATGTATGAGTGAAATTCTCTGCAGTGTTTCATCCTGCAGGGTAACATCATGTAAGCAGTAAGAACACCCACTACTAAAATCAGACTACCACTGGCTTTGTTAATGGCTATTGAACATTTTTCCTTTATGAAGCTCACTTACCATTTGACAAAGCTAACGTTAGTGTTCAATGTACTTTTAGGCTTATTTGAAATGAATGGTTTACATTGTTTGTGCCTTTAACCGTATTTTGAGCGTGAAGCATGCTAAAAAATTATTTACAATCAAATAGTCAAACTTTTAAAGAATGTAAATGTCAAATAAAATGGCAACTTCATTTGAAAATAAGTTTTTACCCTCAGAAAGACTACCACACACCGGCATCAATGGAATAGCTTGTTAATATGAAAGTAGAGAAGTGAAAGAGGGAAAGAAACAGGGAGAGTGTTTCATATCATTCATCAGTGGCTGGAGATAGACCTTATTGCCACAGTTTGTGGTTTTAAAAAGGTTTCTAAGAGGTTTATGAATGCATAGAGTTACAGTTCTTTGTGGCTGCTATGTTTTACTCCCAGATGATTATCCCCTCTCTAACTTGGTACCACTTGCCTCAGTCTGCTGATGGGGATGTTACTGCCATGCTAATGTATCTGGGGTTCTTTGCACACAATCCCTGCTGAAATGAGGCAAATACAAAATCCTGTCCCCTAATCACATGAAGTTGCTGCAATTCAAACTAAAACCATTACGAATTAGCATGTCATCTGACCGTTTTCCCATTCTGGCCAGTTCGCACATTCTTTTCTACGGTAGCTGAGGGTGTAATCTGCTAAAACAGTAGCTGTCAGAAGCAGGGTGTGGACATGCAGAGCACCCCTCCCTCGACTCACCCTGTAAATGAGGTCAGTCTCCTCTCACCTGGGACAGGGAGCATTCAGGATGTTCACCTGGGACAGGTAGTGTTCAGCTCTCATTCATGCCGTGTTCTGCTGTGTTGAGGCCCTCCTGCTCACCTGCTCCGACAGACAAATTCATCCCCACTGTCTGAGGACAAATGAGCCCATTCATCTGGAGGCTCCCATTGACAAACCGGGGCGCAAGTACAGTACTAATGCCTGGGAGGGCTCAGGGGAGTGGGCGTCTGGACCTGCCATCCTCTTCCGCGCCCATATAATGTCCCTCGCCATTCCCAGCCCCCGCCCCGCTCGCTTTCACTGGCAGGTAACTGGAGAAAGGCATGAGTGGGGGAGTTGAGGGCGCCTTGGCCCATGGCCAGGAGTGAGAGGATGGGACCCAGGTGCCTACCCCTGGATGGATCCTCTGGACACTCCCACAGGGACTGATGACCAGACAGAGAACGGGAGGACTGTGGAGGACAGTAGAAGCCCACAGAGACCTGCTGTGCCCTGCTCAGAATCCCAAGCTGTTCAGCTCGCTATTGTAGACTAGCGATGGTTGCTTGTGTGGTGGATTAAGTGACAGATTTGCTCTGTGGCTGCCCTGAATTCACTCAGGCAAGCCTACCTCGTTCTCAGGGACCAAGTCATCCTCACAACAAAGCATAGCCACTCTTAATGTATTGCGGTATTCAGGTGCTTCTAGATTGCTTCCAGAATACACTTTTGCTTAAGGCTGTTTTCAGAACACACCAGGTTGTGCTGTTTGTAGCACAAGTACGAATACTAACCAGCACTTGAAGAGCGATACAACGCCAAGCGACTGCACAGCGATCAACGTCTTTGTACTCCCTCGTGGCAGGGAGCTGATGTACAGTTATCACGGCGGCGATCGATCAGTCTCGCTTCCATCTTCACAGTTGCTCGGTAAACAGTGGAATGCTACATGGTAAATAAAGTTCTTCTTCACCTGGGCGTCTTTGGTCTGATCGCAGGCGTGGACATCCGTTGCATTTCCCCAAAAGTTATTTTATAACTTTTTGCCGCAGGGCCTCTGTTTTTTTTTGGCACCCCCTGCAGTCCCCAGCGCCGCAGCCTAAACGCACTACCCCCGTTCAAATGAATGGGAGGACTGGCGTTTTCAACGCAGCGCCTGATTTGGTCTGAATAAGGTCTAAGACAGGTTTGCTTGTCGGCCGAGGTACACCAGAGAAACGCTGACATATATGATTGCTAAACCTCACAGAAGGAGCCAGCCGACCAGGCCTCGTTTCAGTCCTGCTCATCTTGTCACTCATGCAGCAACACTGCATGAGCTGAGGGCATTCCGGACGACGTTTCTCAGGGTTCATCTTCGGTACGAGATTTTGTTGTATCTATGGCTTTGTTTACCCAATACTTGTCAGGTTAATACAGATACAGGCAGACACAGACACATACACAGGGCCAGTTTTAAGAAGAGGGAAGAATCAATGAAACACAGTGCGCTTCATTTAAAAAAAAAAAAAAAAAAGAGTATTATGATTAAACCATGACCACAGTGACATTTGAGAGATGAGAAAGATGAAAGTGTTATTTCTAAGGGGCAATATTGTGGATGTGAAGATCCAAACACCAGATAAAAAAGGAAGAAAGAACGTTTTTGATACCTATGACTGTGTCAATGTTTATTCTTTTCTAAGAGTAAGCAGGAGTTTAGCGCTTTGTAATTAACTTATGTTTGACAAGCAAGGTGTAATACATGCTACTATATCTGTAGCATGTATTACATCAATAACCTTAACATGCATGCATTGGACAGACAACCTGCTCTTCAACTGTCTCTCCTTATTTAACTTTTGTTACAGGAGACATGTGCAGGCCTGCAACCATTACACAGGAGATGCCCGAATTCAGTGGAGACAGAAATTATCAGGGGCATCATACACACACACACACACACACACACACACACACACACACACACACAACTCACACACGTACTGCAGGCCTATCTGCTGAGGATCGGTATGAAAAAGGCGTTGTGCTCACTCATTGGCTCAGTGGGATGTTGCAACCCCAGCGCCTAACTGGTCCTTATCTCCCCTGAGCAGACTGCACAGCTTGATATGCATCTGTCATATTTGTCGGAAAGAAAAGACACCGCGGTGAGAGCACGATGAGTCAAAAAATAAAAAAAAAACGGGCCAGCATCATAAACTCGCTTCCCTGCGGTTTCTGCATGACCGTGATCATTTGCTTGTCTGTGTCGACTCCCTGGTTGAGAAGACGCTGGAGACAAACACGTCCAATACAGCAACGGACACACGACATTATGCACTTGTATTTGTAGTTCTCTTGCATGTGGATATCGTGGTACACCTGATCATGCTGTACTTACAAGCCTGCACAGGTGTACATTTTAGCAGCCATGCTGTCCTGTAAGAAAATTTGAAGCCAAGAGCAGATTGTCATCATTCCATCACGGCCATTACCATGACGACAGATAAGGCCCTGTCCTCTTGTCGTCATAGCGGCCTCGCATCAGCTCCATCAGCTGCTGTGGCTAGCTGAGCCTCTGACTGTGCGGGTATGAGTGTCTATCTGAGGGCTATCTGGTCTGATAAGAGCTTGGAAAGAGACAGCAGAGCGACACGTTTACCACTGAGCTGCTCACAGCACTAAAGGTTGCAAAAAATAAAGACAGAGCCGATGGTAAGAGGGTTTAAGTGTCCGCTTCTCCATACATGTACACTGTTCCTGACACAAACACAAGTGAATGTGCAGGATAACAACAAGAAAGTGATCCTCTCTAACTTCCCATCTTTTCCTTCTGGTGGGTCAGGTTGTTAAAGGGGCCAGAGGTCATGTGGGCAGGTATTATCTCTGTTCTCTTGCTCTAGTTAAGGTGAGTCTCTTTCCCTATGTTACGTTTATGCCTCTGATTGACTTTTAGCCTGCCAAACCATCATTAATTGGCATTGCGTGCACACACACACACACACACACACACACACACACACACACACACACACACACACTCATACAAACACATTATACACACACAGACACACACACACACACACGCACTGATGCATGCACACACACAAATACAGAGCATCTAATCCAGCTAATCCACCCTGCCAGTTGAACAACTGGTAACATGGTTAATCACCCATGAAAAAATAAAGACAAGACCAAATTGACTGATAGAATTATTCCATTTACCCGTCTGATTAAAACATTTCACCACTGCCATGGTTCACTGGAGATCATCTCGAAAAAAAAGAAAACACCACATGAAAATTAATTAAAAGTCAGCGATGTAAACAGCTTCATTCAATTATTAGTGCAAATAACAAGCTCTGTAGCATGATAACTGACACATACAGACACATCAAATTAGCTTAGAAGAAAAATAGGGAATCAGGGAGCCACTTTGAAACTCTTTAAAAGGGCAGAGGAGACTTCTTGAAACAGGAGACACTTTCTCCAAACAAGGGAAGCACTCTCCTGAAAGGGAAGAATGAGCAGTTTACGACACCCTTTCAGACGGCCGAAATGCTCGCTGGACACGAGCTCGTCCGACCTCGGGATCACTTCCCAACAGCCCTTGCTCCCGGTGTGACATCATAGGCCGCGGAGGGGGGTCAAAGTAAAGCGTGCTGAGACAGTAGGGTGCAGGCCGAGCTACGAGCGGACAGAGGCAGAGAAAGGCAGACTGAGACAAAGGAAAAGTGTGGTGGCTGAGAGAGGCCTCTCTGATTCGTTTCCTTGGCAGGGTGACAAAACTGTGCGGAATGCAGTGGAGAGGGGAAAGAGAAGTGATCAAGAGCTCAAGAACGAAAAGAGGGGAAAAAATAGACGACAGATGAGGGGAGAGAGGCCTGCTGAATAAGCTAGGATGGCAGGGCCTTCCATTGACTCATTTCCCCTTTCCCACTACATTACCATTCTCTGTTCTCTCCCTCCCACTCTCTTCTGTAGCTACACAACCATTAGCTACATGGTTCCATGTTCCTTTCGGCATTAAAAAAAGTATCTTTCTACTACGTGGTAAAGTCAACAAAACAATTAATACATACAATTAATTTAGACACGTACAATTGCGCACGCTCATGCACAGACACAGCAGACTACCCACACGCAAACACACACACACACACACACACACACAATTAGAGTGGAGAGGGCAACAGGCTGCCTCTGTCAGCCACATTTCACAGCGGCCTATCATGGCCAGGCGTACCAGGCCTGCGGCCAACCACTGCTTATGCACTGGGTAAACAGTACCACCTCGGCTACATGGAGTCTCACACACACTCCCAGAGTGCCATCCAACACGCAACCCCAGTCACACATACAGGCAGTGTGATTAATGGAGTGTGAGCATTAGATATGACAGCATTACTAAGCTTCTGTGATAAAGAGCCACACACAGCCACTCTGTTTCCTTTCGGCCGTTTCTGTGCCCATCGCTTGTGTCCATCCTTTGTTCGCCGACTCTGGACTCCAGTCAAGTCTAGCTAGGCATTTTGCTCAGAAATACCACCTTGGCATAATGTTTCATTTTTAATTTGACAGTGATGAAATGCTCTGCCTTGGTAAAGTATTTTTAATACCTCCATTATACTTTACAGGTTCTATACTGAATACTGGCAGCAGATCCAAGTTTCGAGGACACACACACACACACACACACACACACAGTACCAAAGGACAGTGAGAACATTAGCAAGTCCAAAACCAGTGTCCAAGGTTCATTAGTGAGCATTAGATTTTTAATGGGTGTAAATGTTAAGATCACGTCAATTGATTGTGTTCTCAGTGCTGACAGAAGTGTATCCTTTGATATGGCAGTTTATTCAGAAGACTGAGCTGAAGCCCCATGTTTACACAGTGCTAAGTCAGGTCATGAGCTGTTATTCAACAGTTTGAATGTAGTTTGGCTTCATTATATGCCCATCATGTGACAGCAGTCAGGCAGAGTGCCCCCTCTCCACAGCTCCATAGTTCCTCTTCCCTCCTCTGTATCTTCTCATGCCCGTCTCTCGCCCCCACCCCCCCACCTTCTACTGGCGCCTGTACGGTTAGTTAGGGATTGCCACAGGACATCATGTGACAAACAAGCAAACGCACACAAACACACTGCTGTGTGCAAACACGCACACACACCAGCAGACGTACAAGCATGTAAACTACAAGCACCAACACATTCATTCGTCATTCTCCCTTCCATTGACTTCTTTCATGTGGGCTAAGTTTAATGAGCAGTAGAGCGTCCAACAATAGAATCCATTCTACTGTCAAGGTCGAGGCTGTGTGTCCACGTGTGTTAGTCCCAGCAGTGGCCAGACACACCTTGAGGCAAAATGTTATCACTTACTTACTGTAATTACAGCCTTGCCAAATCTAGGATTTGTTACTTGTTTTTTACTTGACAAGTTAATTTATACTGGTCATGAATGACTGTTTCCAAAGTATTTATGTGGTTTGTCTTTTGACGACTCCGTTGCCATTAATATTTCTGAGAAAGAAGACAGTTTAGGCTTCAAGCGTTTTGATTTATTTGGGGGGATTTCTCCAATTTGTGACGTATGGATGTCCAAACAACAGGAAATATTAATATCTTGAAAGGAAGCCATTATAAGGATAACACCCTGTTGATCCCCATGCTCATTACTCGACCTCCTTACCTACAGTATCCAACCCAGCCTGGGCTCGCTGAAATCCCCCCATCACCCCTCCTCACTTTCCCTCCTTCTCTGGCGGACCTCCAACGTCTGAAACTCTAGACAGCGCTGGTTCTGCCCTTTCTACAAAATTTAGGAAGCCATTAGCAACATCAAATCATTACTTCAGGAAAAGGGAGAGAGCGATTGGGGGGGGGGGGCCTACGACGAAAGAGAGAAAAAGAACAAGACACACACAGAAACAGAGAGATATCAGATTTCTCCTGTTCTCAGTCACTCCATTACAGTAATGTGCAGGGACCCATTTTACTAATATATAATGGAATGATACCCATGATAAACAGTAAACGAATCAAGAGGGTTACGGCACTGGATACACTCCCTGTAGGTAGGCCTTGCACACAAGCATGCGCACTAAAAGTCTATTTTTAGAAGAGACAAACTGAACAAGCATAAGATAAGTGCAGAATCTCATGTCTGCACATTAAATGAAAAGATGAGAAAAAACACAAATGAAACAAAGACAAACTGGCACTACCACCTGTTATAGTTACAATAAAGGCGATTAATTCCTCTTTTCATGTCCTCCAATACTTCTGCTTTCCCCAACTCTCACTCTAGTTACTGCACTGTCACCCCAACACTAATCCAGTTCAAATGTAAACAGGCTTAGGTCTTCATTCCTCACTTAAACCGTATCAAATGCATCAAAGCGGAGGCTCAGTGGTGTCCTTGGCTACAGCGGGGTCAGACCGGGGCCACGCGGGGCCACACACTCTACTCAATTAGCCCAAGAGCCAGTTAGTCTGTCTGACCAACACCGTGTGCGCTTTCTGCTTGCGTGTGTGTGGCGGACGGAAACAGCATGTGCACTCTGCCTGTGTACATAGTGCAATATACAGTATGAGTGTGTAATCATCACGAGTGTGTGTGACTGAATGTAAATGGTGCAGTGTACTGGGTTAATAGGTCAGTTCACGGTTATAAGGGGCATGAGCGTGTGTATATAATCGACTGTGTGTCTGTCTCTGTGCGTCTAGCAGAGACATGGAGTCTCAAAGCTGCATCCAGCAAAAGGGAAAATATGTGAAAGGTTGTCTGCAGGCTAAGAACAATAATGCAGTCTGTGTCTGCAGCAACATTATTTCTCTGGTTAAGTCAGAAACCCTGGAGGAGTCCTTGATGGCCTTGGGAGCGCATCTCTCTTTTTCTAGAAACCCTGAACTTTTTTTTTCCATTTTAAATCGAACAGAATACAATCCCCTCGCAGATCAGATACACATGAATTTTACAAGCTAGTTAAAGCTACTTCTGCCTTTAATTTACTATCTAAAATAAGTATCTTTAACCAAAGCAAACTACCAAACACAACCAGTTCACACAAAGCTACAACTTCTAACCAGGAAATGTGTAAGTTTAAGAAACTTAACAAAAGTATTAAATGTATCTATTTTGTTGCTGATTAAAATCTATCATTAGTGTCTCATTTTAAAAGATAGGGGGGGGAATTCTCACTTCTCACATGGAATTGTTTTCTTAAGATAGAATCCTTGTATTTGACCTTTGACCCTTCCTATAACATGTTGGTGCATCCGTGGTTGATACATATGTGGGAAAGCTATATCGTTCTATCATGGAACAGGAGGAGGAGAGGAAGGGTCCCAGGAGACTTTAATTACAATCAGTTTTCTTGTCAAGCTCCAATCTCATCAGCTACAAATATCTCACTGCTCACATTCACAAGCTTGAGCCAAATGGATACAATCAAACTAATTAGCAAAGGTGAAACCACAGATCATCTCCACAATCGAATCCAGACTCAGCCAAACACTGAATACATTCTGATAGAATAATAATAATAATGTCTAGTGTTTTATTGAATTGTCACCAGAGTGATTTCTCCCCAGTCAAGTAATCTGTATCATTATGGTCAACATATTTTGTAGGCTCTGGAGGTCCCTTGGGGGCTCTCCGGAATAAGGGACCCTCCTCCCAATCTCAATCCCAAACCCATCACTCTTCCTCAGGCACTCAACTGTCAATCTGACCCTGATCTGGGAACCCGGTCTTATCTGATCCCCCAGGGCTCCCTGAGGGGTTGGAGGGGTAGAGGTGGGGCGTCCTAGCCAAGCCAAGCCAAGCCAAGCCATGTCTACATACCTCCCCATAAACTGTGAGAATGTATGTTTTAATAGATGGTATATAGTGAAGATGCCAAACAAAAATTGGCCACAGGATCCATATATGATAATATGTGATGAAGGTCATAAGATGGGTTTGTTTAAATTATGTTGAAAATCAATTAGCCATTAGCCAATTATGTGTTTTAACCATAAAATACCACGATTAACCTGTTTAATGATTGCTTATTTGACTTTTCTCAAGTGAAAGCAGTAACGTAAAAATACTTTATTACAAGTTTTATTATCAAAATCTTACTTGTAGTATTGTATTGTATTATCAGCAATATGTAACTAAAGTGTCAGTAAAAGCACTGATTTGGCAGAAAAATTGCCTGTCACTGTTAGATCATTTTATGTTACAAGATTATTATTACTGATACGTGAGTGTATGTGACTGAATGTAAATGGTCATATTTTATAAGATGATCAGGCTGAAGGCTATGTATGTCTACAAAATAAATTCTATCTACAGCTGTCAGGTAAATGTACTGTAGTATTTCCCTCTGAAATGTAGTGGAATACAAGTATAAAGTAGCGTAAAATGGAAATACTCAAGTCAAGTACAAGTACCTCAAATTTGTACTTTAGTACAGCACTTTGTGGACCCCAGGAATAATAGCTGCTGCAATGCTGTAGCTAATAGGGATCCTAATAAACTAAACTACAGTAAACTTGACTAAATGTACTTATAATTTCATAATATCAATATAACTCCTTTTTTTTTTTTTTTAAGCATGGTTTATGGACAACATTATTGATAGAACGATAAAGTCCTGGTCTTATTTCCATTATTGACATGGTTAGAATGGTGATAATGTGAGAGCTCCTCATGTCTACAGACATCTACTCTGATGCAGGCATTTATATGCTGCTTCAAAAGTAGAAAAAAACCCATTTTCTTTGGTAAAAAAATATTTTTTTAAATATTTTTTTCTTTTTGACAAAATAATGAGAAATTAAAAATAACGTACTGAAACAGGTACTGATACTTCAATGCATCAGTGACTTCAGATGTGTCTAATTAACAACACATGACTGCTTGGATTTAGCAGGGTAGCTTTAGCTAATAGAAAACAATCTGGCCACAAGGTCTGTTCAGTAGCTGCTCTGGAGCTTTTGAATGTAACACGTGATCTTCTTCAGTAGATGGAGTTTGCCCAGTTTTCATGGAATTGTAAATATAAGTTTATCTGAGCAATTCAAGGACTTTTCTCTCATGTTGGTAACATTTGTTGAATTTGAAATGACATGAGAGGGTTAAGACATGTGTATAATGTGTATCTTGGCACACAGCAGTGCAACTAGGAACCTTGGGGCGACTACAGGTGAAATAAGTTCAGTAAGTCTAAAGACGCACACCATGTATTCGCAATGTCCCCAGTGTGATTCAGGGGACCTTCGTTACATGTCATCTTCCTTGTTCTCTTTCCTGTCTCCTGTCTATCTCTACTGTCAGCTGTCAAAGGAAGGCAAACGTGGCCAAAAAATCATCTGAAAAAAAGCTGTTAGCTGTGTAGCAAGCACTGACCTCTGAGGTGACGACTGAAAATAGAAACTTCCCTTTTTTCCTGAAATGTATTTCTTATGTGTAATTGATATTTGGGATATCAGGTATCACATAGAGCCTTAGTATTTAAGTGATACTTTATCAGTGTGTTTGTCCACCTCTCAGTGTGTATGACATTGTATCCGTGTGTTGACTTGTCTCCTTCTCTTTATCGACAGACTCCATCATGCAGAAATAAGCTCTGTCAGGTCTTGTAGCTAATCGTCCCGCGGCTTGTCCATCAGACGCAGATTCAATTGGGACCTTTTAATTAATAATGCCGTTTATCGGGGGAGGGGGGGCATTGGGATCTCGTCCTTGTAATTGGGATGCCTGATTAGGCTCTGGAGGAAGCTTTTAAGCCTGCAAGGTTATCAGTGCTCCTCCCTCTGCCTGTCATCATCTCCTCAATGTGGGCTCCCGTTTCCCTTCACTCTTGTCTGATCACTTTTATTTTATTATCTTCCCCTGCTGGTTCCTCTGTTTTTTCCTATTCTAATCTACTCTTTGCTGCCTTCAACAGGTGTCTGACATGAAATTCCTTCAGTGAGTTGCATGCACAGTGTATTACATATATCATTTTTATACATCTTTAACTCCCTGCAGTCTCAGCTAGAGTCAGACTTAATACTGCAGAAAGTGAGGCTCAGCACTCAGAGAGCTGGACAGCTCCTGTCCAGCCTGATGTGAATGGAGACTTATTGATCCCAGCAGGCTGTGGTCAGGGGGCCCTAATGCATTTACACCCTGCAGTACTCCCTCTACACATTCTGTTTGTCCCTCTTAATTACAGCTACACCATAACGGATCCATACAACTCCCCTGATACTCAATGACTTTCTCTGGGGTCTCTTTTTTTTTAAAGCCCATCCTATTCTCCCCATTCCCCCCTTTTTTTTTCCCATTTTCTCCCCTGCCCTCAGCCACTCTGTCCTCTGGGATCCCTGGGGTATTGTCTCTAACGGTAGTGTTTGTAAAGCCAGTGTGGTGTTGGCATGGCTGATGTATTTTGGTGCGCAATGATGTGTTCTTTCAAATTGATTCAAATTGACCAATAGTGCATGGCAACAATGAGGAAGCACCCACAACTGTCAACTGAGGCTCCATGCTGTTGTGGGCTGAGTTGCTTGCTTGGTAATACACTAACAACATTAGATAATATAATTCATATAATACGTTGCACCAGCATATCACACATACTATATTGATTTTAAAGCAGTTTAAACTGGTAAATAACTATGATGTAACTGCAAGAAAAGTTAGTTAACATGAATTCAATTATGTGAATGTCTTCATACAGACATTCAAGGACCCTTGAATGGCTGTTGAACATAAAAATCATAGGCTGTTGACCTCTAAGAGAACGGGGAGATTGATTTAGGTATCAAACTAAAAGGAAAACGAGGGGAAGGGAGATGTAACAGTGTTTAATTTTATTGCTGTGAATTACTGCGTCTGACAGATCAAACAACATTGTTGTTAGTATAGGACTAAAACGTGTCTTCCTCTCTCTCCCTCCCTCCCTCTCTGTCTCTGTCCTCTCTCTTGGTATGCTGTGATCTCTGAGGAACGTCCCACCCTGTCTCTGTCTCAAACTCTTAACCCCACCTTTACCTCCTCAAAACATCGTCTTAAAAACAATATTCTTACATTTCTGTGCTGCCCTGGCCTTGATTTAATTCCTGTCCCCTCATTCACTCAAAAAGGCCAATCAGACGAGCACCATAGCGCTTTTACTGTGTAGCTAAATCAACAAAAAGAAAACCTCAGGTACACTTAGTGAAAAGAAAAATCTGATAGTTTAAATTAGTTCTTCTTATGAAACCGACGTTCAGATGACTAATAACAAATGAATCATTGTGGATAAAAACAAACCAAATGTCTTTCTATGTAATAAAACACTTTAATGTCCCATGTGACTAATATCTAACAGGGAGATAATGGTGTTAGGGGTTGTGCTGGGGAGATCTGTGATCTTTGTCTGCCTGTTTAGAAAAGACATGTAAATCATCAGAGAATAGTCTTAAAATGTGACACAAGAGAGAGCCAGATAAGAGAGGCAGGGAGGGAGGGCTGGGACAATGAGAGGAGAGCTTACATACCAGTCTATTTATGACAGTGATCATTCAAACACTTAACCTGACACTTTCAAATGGCTTTATTCCTGTGTAACAACCATCTCGTATTGTATGTAAAATGTACGATTCAGCTGGTACTAAATAATGAAGTTCTTGTAAAAAGTAAAAGCTCCTGTCATGATGTGTTACCACAATTTGCTTATACAATATTATGTTGTACATACACATTCTTACCAAATTACAAATTGGCAGAATGATCACAGCTACTCTGAAATGTGACTACTGTTAAGTGCAATAGGGATTACACAGGCTTTTATCTGTTCCATCTAAAAATGTTATCAGATAAAAGAGTAAACCTTATTTGAAACAACTATAAATTTTGTTACTGTTATTATTTTGTCTATGAGGAAGAACAATGTGAAGGAAAAAAAAATAATGGCTTGTAAATCTCAGGGGTGGGGGGGTTGCTCATTTCTGTGGTGTTGTACTGCACTTCCCAGAAATCATTTGCCATTAAATCAGTTTGTCTAGTAATGTCACAACTTTGGGTTTTTGTGTCTTAGTAGGTGGCAATTAGGGCTGCAACTAACGATTAATCGAATTATTTTGTCTATAAAATGTTAGAAATTTACAAAAAATCCCCTGTCTAATTTCCCAGAGCCCAAGGTGACGTCTTCAAATGTCATGTTTTGTCTGACCAACAGTCAAAAACTTCAAAGCTATTCAATTTACTATCACGTATGATAGTTGAAGATAGAAGAAAATCATAAAATTCTAACATTTAAGAAGCATGAAACCAGAAAATGTTTGGGTTTTTTTGCTTAAAAAAATGACTAAAACGAATATTCGATGATCAAAATAGTTGTTAATTTTCTGTCGATTGAATAATTGATTAATCAACTAATCATTACAGCTCTAGTGGCAATACTTTCTTTATTTGTTCAGTCAGTAGATCACACTTACTAAACAGTTATTTTTTTCATCCAAAAAAGGAAAAAACAAAAACAAAAAAAAAACCCTTTAAAGGCCCTAAAAACCTTTTTTCTCTCAATGGGGTCCCACATGAACGTGCAATGTTCTGCCAGATTTGGAAGTTTTGGTTATTTCATATTAAAGATTGCTGTATTGGTGTTTTTCGCACTGGTTGGAAGTGGTTTGGGCCCAGTGAAGAATGATGTCACATACTCAGAATCTGAGGCAGGTGTGGGGTTGTTTGCTTACGTTGCCACGCCAATGGCAATCAAATTTGATCAAACCACATCCACACACACACCCACAGTCCTGATAGTTTTTGTGTGTTGATCTTTTCTTCTAACATTAATTTTGATTGTAGCCTATTTAATCATATTTAATGTAACAGAGAAATGCCTATTAACTGAGACCAAGTTTTAAGGGCCTTTTTTCTCCTGCATTAGTCCGCATTTGTTAATGGTGCACAATCACACACAAGGTGTCTCTACCCACCTTACATTATCAAAGGACAAAAGTTAAGAAAAATTATGAAAAAGAGACCAAAAAAATAATATAGCGCCTTTGACTGTATGAATTTGACTAAAAGTATTTCCGTGAACTCCAGGGTGATGTATGAGTTGGCGGTACAATACTCACTTTCTTTTATGGAAATGAGTTACCATTCCACCCCACTACTGCCAACTGGTGCCCTCACATCCCACTGCTCTGTTTTGGTGTGGTGTGGTCCTAAGTGGTTGGACCAGGGAGTTCTGTCCCGCGGCTCATCCGTTGGCTGGCTCCTAATCCAGTTAGGGCTGAGGGGGTCTGGCGTTTCCCGTCTTGGCTGAGCAGCCTGCGCTAAATGAGGTTTTTGCTTGCCCTGGGGGAGCCCAACTTTAATGGACCCTGGTAAATGAATACATGGAGAAGAGAGGCAGACCACTGCAGGGAAGGCTGCTCGAAACCAGAGGACAAGGAAGGACAGGGACAGTAATTAACAGGTAAAGTGATCAGTCAATTCCCTGATCAATCAAATCTGTCTCTCAGATAATCAGTGACAAAGCTGCATCTTAAGGACAAGGAAGCAAACAAATTTACTGATGTCTCCCAGCAGCTACGGTTATTAAATAAGTTAAATATGGCTGTGTAATGGTCTATACACTGCTCAGTGCACTTCCTCTCTCCCACTATTGGAACTATTGTGTGTATGAATGTATTTATAAGCTTGCGGCTGCTTGGAGCCCTTTGCTACAGTTTGAAAATAGCTCCATCTGTATCCCTGCACTCTTTCTCCCTCACACATACACAGACTCACAAACAAATAGCCCTCCACCCTTTCCCACTGGGTCCATGGGATGGGCAGTGGACTCAGGGGAAATGAGGTAACACATACACACCCACCCACACACACACATAGAAAACACAGTAGCAGTGTTGCGCCATTCAGGCCTCTGTTCTGCTCCGTCCCTCAAAGCTGTCAATCTCAGGGCATTTCTCATTGGCCTCATTGCCCCCCCCACACACCTTTTAAGGCCCAGAATATTTTGTCCTGCCGGTTGCCATGGGAACCATCCAGATGTTGGCCTCTGATTAGCTGGCGACGGTCAAATGAAATCAGAAGAGGTGTGATAAGATCACAGGGCGACAGAGACTGGTGGCCGCAAGAGGGAGAGTGGGGGGGGGGCATAGGAAGTCGTAGAAAAGGGGGGACGTGGGCATTAGTGAGAGGCTTGCACACACATTCACACACTTTAATGCAATTCACTGGGGAGTGCTATTTTTTCACCCAAACACTTCCATTTTCAGTCTGTGTAATCTTTGTCTTTCTGTTGCAGCGTGTAAAAACAGCACCAATTTTCACTCATTCAAAACCAAACAATCACGCTCTCTGTTTGTTTTCTGAATGAGAATGTGTCATGAACATTGGTACTGAGTGACAACAGAACACCTTTGACTCTTCCCCTTTCTCCTGTGAGAGTCAAAATAGAAAACAAGCGGATGTGGTTTAGCAGCCTGTTAATCTAACAGAGAGGCTGATGTTAAGTGACCTATATGACTTTGAATTGGCAGTCAACGCCATCCTTTCTCTCCAACGAGGCTGATTCCGCGAGTGATACGAGGGCTACGGGCTGCACAATCAAATGACTTTTATAAAAACTCCAAACAGCACTTCTCTTCTCCCCTACCTGTCCCGCAAGTACCTAATCACATCCAAAGTCCCATTTCCTGTCAATGAAATTACATTAAACATCTCCCTCTAGGTCCTTGTCTAAAGTGACCCCAAACTCGCTGAGACTGATAAGGGTGCTAACTAGGTAAAGGCTGAAGCACTTCCCTGTGTTCGGTCAGTGAAAAGAGCTACAGTGAAGGGAGTGTGGGGTGGGGTCGGGGGGGAGACGGGCCCCGCCCCTGCTCGCTCCATTTTCCAATAAACTCCAGCAATCAGATCAGTGCTGCTTTAAATGGACGACTTGATGGCAGCAGGCTGCATTAGCCGCTGGTGTTCTCCCAATCCGATTAGACAGAGACAGTGACAGTTTCCAGCCAAAAGAGGCAGGTAACACACACACACACACACACACACAGCAAAGACTAAATTTACCACTATTTAAAAATATAGAAGCTCACAAACAAACACAGATATGAATTTAAGTTTGCATAAAAGGAAAAGTATGAACATGAATGGGGATCACATGCACAGTGACACATACAGGCAGGACCTCTTGTGGCCATTTGTGGTGCTAATTGGATGGGCTGTGGCAGATGTCATTGTTGAGCAGTCAGCCACTTGATGCTTCCAAGTTGTTGGGCAGTCATTTGGGCGTATTAGTAGGTCCTTTAGAGCAGAGGTCACGCCCCGAGGCTACGTTACATGTCTGTGTGTGTGCTTGTACAGATGTGTGTATGGTTGTTTGTGCGTGTGGGTGATTTATGCATGTAAAAACGACTCTCTCTCTCTAATGGCTCCCCTGCTTTGAGGACCTGCCTTTTACGGTCACATAATTACCCCAGATTGTTTTTACATACACAAAGGGTTACTTTTCCGCTGTGCACGTGCCTGACATGAGAACCTGGCAACAAGCTGCTAAGTGCAACAGGCAGTGTCATAAAAATGGTTGCCATACCTCAGATAGCCAAAACCTCTCTCAGGGCAGCTGCTCCTCCTCAGGACTTAACAGCGGCGAGAATGGTCCCTCAGTGTGCTTATCAGGTAAAATAAACCTCAATGATGCAAAGTAATGGCTGGGTTATATGAGAATGCATGTGTGAGGTAGAGACTGGAAACTCTGCTCCTTATCACAGGGCGAGACAGAGAGGAGTGAGACTGTACTTAACAGATTTAGACGGTCAGTGAAGCCCAGCACCTGGACAGAGAGAAGGAGGGGAGGAGAGTCGTATCTCAGGTTACAGCCCAGCCTAAATCGGAGAAATACAGAGGAAACATGGACACGTCGAGAGTGGTAAAACTTTCAGCAAGAAGGCAGACCGAACAGCTGTATTTATGAATCAGACCATTTCTATGTTCCCTTTGCAAATTCAGAAGTTCCACAGTTTTGTCAAATGAACCCCTCTTGCAGCTTTTTGGAACAAGTGCCACATAGCAGAAATAAGGTAGATTTAGATGGAAAGATTTAAAATGAGTTTACTCATGCATAACTCAGTGAGCTGATAAAAGCAGACCACCGGCTGTTTTTTAGTGTCTTATGTTGGAAACACATCTGTGCAGCGCTGTGCTACCTGACGCCTTCCGATCCCATGGCTGATGATGGACTGCGGATCAGGCAGTTAATTTAGGCCAGATAAAAGCCTCTCATCTCCGCTGAGGTAGATTACTGTAATAGCAGCCTTTCTCATCTTTTGATCTTTTTTACTGCTGCGTCGGTTCATTTGCATGTGTCAGAGATACAGCTTTATTTAGGGCGCTTATTAATGGGAACAGGAGGGATTCTAGATACTAAAACCTGAGGCAGATTAGCACTGACCCCCCTGGATCTCACATGCTGTTTCTTCACATACATTCATGAGCATATCATCTGTGTGTGCGCAGGTACACACTCACATCCTATAATGCTGTAAATACACACACACGCAAACACAACATGAGTAAGGTGTACACAGACATGTATAATTTAATAACGCTGCATGTGCACAAAGAAGCAAGCTGAAAAGAACACAAACTCACAAAGTGATGTTCAAACACATACACACAGCATATTTAGAGACACAGAGATGCAAACATACAACACCACACTTAAGACAAACACAAATATTCCTTCATGCCTGCCCCTCACTGACAGGATGTTGGACTTCTAAGCGTTCTCTCAGACCTCAGTCTGTCATCCTCCTGTCTCTCCCCGGCTGCTTCGCTCCGGCAGATATGGTCGATGTGGACGTGTACTTTGTCCAGATCATCCGTGAGATGAGATGAGAGGAAGTGGGAGGTATTGTTCTTCCTGTGGCGCTAAGCCCCTGGGCGATTACCCTGTCAGGAGGGAGAACTCAGCGCCGGCGCCGACTGCCACAAGCCAGCACTAAATCCCAACTGATCGCAAAAGAGGCCGATTTTACACTTTAGATTCCTCCCATCTCTTAATGCGGCCGATGAGGCAGAGGATCTTCGCCTCTCCCTCATCTTATCCGCCGCTGCTATCCTCCTCAGCCGGTGGCGTCAACCCCTAAGCTTGCGCTGCGGGGATAAGACTCAACGCCTTGTCAGGCCAGATCAATGTGATTTTACAATGCAGTCCGAGAGAGGGGCCCGTATAGCCAAGCAAAACAACAGCACATAGACCCTTCTGCATGCTCAAGCACTGCTCTAAAGTGACTCTTGCCACCTCTGTGTATCTGGCACGCTCAAATAAGATACCATAATCTAACAACAATGTTGTACACAAAACCTGCCAACTGCATCTCCTAAATCTGACTACCTCACACATACCTGCACTATCTCTTCACCCTTTCCTCTCACTATCTTTTAGTTTATCAGAGGGGTTGATCTCCCTGAATGGCTCATTGAACTCTTCCATCGGTTAATCTTATCTATTTTCTCAGAAACACTCCTCGGGACAGTTCTTCAAATTCCTCTTCGAGACGCCAAAGCATTTCTTTCTTTTTTAAGCAAGATCACTCCAGGATACTTCCCCTGAAGATGTCACTATCATGTGTGTGTGTTGTGTGACAGAGGATGTTTATGTTAGAAAGGAATCAATAATGATATGGCAATTATGGTGTTGCATAATGCAGTCAGTGACATTATTTTTAGGGTTTTCTTTTATTGCATTTCCTTCTGTGAAAGACTGAAAAAGAAGAAAGGTTTTATTGGAACGAAGGCTCGGGGGCAGATGGACTGAAGGTGAAATGAGAAATAACAGAAAAATTGTTCCCTATCAGAGCATCCAGCTGCATGATGACATCCTCCTCTCTGCCAAGTCCTCCGACTGATTTCCTGTTTGGGTTTGATTATCATATAGGGCCGCGCTAGTATATCATCCCCTCCCTCACCTCTCCTCTCCTCTCCTTTAGTTTTACGAGTGACAGTTGGGAATAAAGTAGAGCGTAAATCTCTGGCAGTAATAAAGCTGCTCAGGCCAATGTTCCTTCTTAATGCTAGTTCGTCTCTCCCTCATCACAAATTTGTACTTTTTACAAGACAAGCCCCGACTGCCTTTCATTGCTCCCACTAAGTCATCCTCAAGTGTCAGCTCTCAATCCAGGTTTAAGAGTATTGGGAGAGCCACAGTCTAGGCACAAACACATCCTCGAGAGTAGCAACACACATGTAAATGCAGAGCGTGCTCAAATGGTAGGCCCAACACACACATTTGCACACACACACCGTTCCCTCTGCCTGACCACATTCCTGTAAAGGGCAATCATGAATCTTGGCCAGGAATCGGGAGTCCTGTGCTGGTAAAGCAGCCTGTGGCAGCACTCCTCCTATCCCCAATAAAGTCATCCCTGGGTGGGCAGGAGAGCCTGCACACCTTCCTGACCTCCATCCATCAGCCAGGAGGGAGTGCTCGCCTCTGCTCACCGACAAGATCCTAAATCCATCTGCCTGCATGCAGCACCAGCCTTCACACGCACGCACACGCACACGCACACACACAAACCCAAAGTATGCCCTCCAGCAGCAACTAACCTGTCCAAGGCCCACAGGTGTCAAAACATGCACTAACAGCCCCAAACACACAGCTCACAGCCATCTAATCCGTCAACTGTTAGATAATGCTGTCAAGTGGTCAGCTATTCACCTGCTGACTTATCACTTACAAATCCCTTTTCTACTCCCCATTTACAGCAATGAGAAAGGGCAGATTGCCATTAATCCAGGAAAAATTGAGGATGATCACAAGAGCAGCATGTAAATTATCTCATAAAGCAAAACACGACACACACATTTATTGCAAAAAAAAGGATCTGGGTGAGTGCCCATAAGTGGGTCTCAGGGGACTGAAAGAATTCCCCAAGTCGTTGTAGCTTGCAATTCACAGAAAACTGCAGTCAGACTGACTCACCGTGCTTTAAAAAATGTGATCCCTGTGGCAGCAAACCTCAGTATTATTTAGCAAACTCATCTCAAAGTGACACAGCAGGGAGGCTAATCCAGCGTTCACTCCAAACTCTTTAAAGGTTCCCAATCATTGTGGATCTGGTTTCATGGTTTTCGTAATTCTGCAGATCAGTATGTGTAGCCTAAAATGTGGTATTAGCAGTGACTCAATCAAATGTACAACAGTATGTCTATGATACACACTTTGTGTTCATGGTAATGTTGTTCTTAAATCTTTTTTGCGTCTTGCATGCTGTCCTGCAGTAGATGTGCATAAAGTGAGCTACTTTCACTACGTCCACACTAAGCCAGCTAAATCTGAAAATATTTTTTTTTCCTCTATGGCTATTGGCTCTCTGCCACATCCATAAGGAGAGCTTTTGGAAAAACGGTCTCCAGATTAGATTGTTTTAGTGTGTGGACACAGAAAACTGAGCTTTTCACATAAGCCTGGTCTAGGGCAGGATAAGTTAGGAAGACAACTTTCTGTCGCCTCTTACCAGCTTTGTGATAATTAGTGCAGGAGGCATCCGTTTAACAATGTTAAACGACAGAATAGGCCGTGACTCCCAAAACAACATATATGGGCGTACCGGACGTCGTCATGGTAACAATAATACACACGTGGTTATGTTGGTGGACATGCTGGTAAAAAGCTCTTTCAGATTCAACCAGCTTAGTGTGGATGCCGTCTGAGAGGTGCTCCTTTATTTGCAGTGCACTGTGTCTATGAGGTGAGGTTATCAATACAACCACACTAGCAGACAGAGTGTCCTCAGTCCATCATTTTGATGTGACACTAATTATGCTGTCAAGTCAAAAATTACTCCAGAAGCACATGGACTTGATATACCACCTGAGTGAGACTGCCTTGTTGACTCAAACCTCACCACAGTTTTAACTGGAATTCACAAATCTTGTAAAGATTGAAAATTAATGTTATCATTTTATTTCTTATTTTTATAGGCCGTACGCAGCATCGACCTGTGCCACACACCACAGCATTTATAAGATAGTTTGTAATGCTTGTCTCTAGATGACCTTTCATAAAAATACACACATAGCAAAACAAGAAAACACAAATAAAAGTACCATAAAACCAGATAAAATCTCAATGAATGGCACCTGATGAGAACATGCTTGCTCACTCTACAAAAACTGGAACTTCCCTGATTCACAGGCTCTAAAAGAAGCCGTCACATTACCAAACTGCGATGCCAGCTGTATTGTGATCTGGACTAAACCACCAGAGTGAGAGTTCCCTTCCGCTGTGTCACACAGCAGCTCATGCCCAGAAAACCCTTTTTAATTTTGGGATCAACTCATGGACAGAGAGAATTTCCTTCATTTCTGGCAGCATTATTTCTGACAGCGAGATTTCACTTACTCACAATTTCTCAGACGAGCCTCGACAGCAAACAACATTCCACTAAAACCCCACAAAAACGAACTCAGGGCCTGACAGGATTCTGTCTGTAAAAAAAAAATGGTTCCCTGGAGTTTAAGCTTGAAAAACACTAAGTCAGATGGTCATTCGGCCAGTTAGAGCATGTTAGGTCAGACAAACACAGACCCTGAGGCTGCCACAATGTCAGAGGCCAAAGACTGAGAGCCACAGTGGTGTGCAGGAAACTCCCCCCACACATATGTAAAAATGCAATCTGTAAACAATAGAGTTGTTCAGTAACATGAGTTTTCAATAAATATGTGGGGACATGGATACCTAGCACACACATGAACACACACACACACACATGAACACACACACACACACACACACACACACAGATGTCAGCACTCCCCTAGTTGATCAGAGTCTGTTTCTCACAGGGGTGGGAATGTGGGAACCATGCTGTCACTTCCTGTGCCCGCGGGCCTCAGCCAATCGTCATCAGATAAGAGCCACGGCTCTGCCAATCAGAGCTAGGCCTCAGCTTCACATGATGGGGCAGGGGACGCGATAAGGACATAACTTGCCAGGGAAAACATCTTGATCTCAATTGTACCCCCTTTCAACCCCACCCTCTCCCCCCTTCCCACCAAAATAGTTGTTTGGAGACAAGGTTTCTTTTTGTCTTTTGCCCATAATTACGCTCCCTTTCATCTGCCCCCCTGTTCCCCTTGACCCCTACTCTAGGGTCAGTGGCCAGGATATCCCACTCTCCTCGGGCCAATAATGTGCCTTTTAGGGTGGATGAAGAGGGGCATTCATGCCAGGGCAGACAGGAGAGCAGCGAGGAGAGTAATCACTCCATCACACTCTGCCCCCGTCTGTCCCAGCTCCTGACCAAACACCCAAACAGCTCGCCTCGCTCCTTACATCAAAGACCTGGACCCGGACTGCAGCCTCAGCCCTGCGCAGCACAGAGGGCGACTGTGTCACCAGCCAGGGAAAAGCACAGCAGTTCACCAATGTGGTTGTGATCACCGTGGAAACCCCCGAGAGCTTTCACAATCACATTTGATGATACAGTGAAGACGACTGCTGAGATTCAAAGAATTGAACTCACACTTGCATACGTGGAAGCACATCTACTGCACATCCACGCCCACACTGTCTTCAAACAGGCCTTCAATAAACAGGGTCTGAACAGCCAGAGACCTGCACAATGAGTCATTAAGGAAGTGTGTGAATCTTGGGGAATTTTTCCATTAGCTAGACTTCGGGCAGTCAGACGTTACATGCATTAGCATTGTTCCAGAGCAGCTATCACAGGTGGTGGTCTGGCTTATGAACTAGTCCCTGGAATGCTGTCTGAGCTACACTAACTGCAGTCAGGTTATGTCAACGTTATGAACGTATTTTAAAGTGGAGCGTCACAGCATATATATAGCATGTCTGTGTGTATCTGCCTGGTTTTACTTCCCTGTAAAATGTTGGGGGGCCTATCTTGACCCTGCACGCAGAGAACAATAAGCACAATGTGGGGCAGTATCTTAAAACATTCCTCAAAAAGAGTTGACTTGAAAAAGAATGACTGGAATTCTGCCAAAATCTTCCACTCTGTCACAAGACCCGCACCCTCACTGATACATGGACCAACTGTACTGAAATACAGCAAACTCAACTCTATCAGGTCTACTTGCTTTTCCGTATCAAACACCTATGTGCAAAATATATATATATATATATATATATATATATACACACACATACATACATACATACAC